>JAJOOI010009994.1:0-36555 GCA_029582585.1 Solanum bukasovii | reverse complement strand
CTTAAAGAGAGCGAGATATCCGCGCCTCAGCCTGAAGAGATTTATTTCTTCATTTTTATTTTCAATTGTAATCTTGTATTTTTGTTATCTTGTAAGTTTTTCACTAACAATTTTAAGGAGATTCACCATGGCTACAATTGAAAAAAATGCGGATGTCAAGATGGGAGACCTTAACAAGCCATTTCGATTCAATGGTAATCATTTTAAGAGATGGAAGGGTAAAGTACTTTTCTACTTAAGTCTTCTCAATGTTTCTTATGTGTTAACTGAGAAGAATCCTAATAAAGTAGACATCACCTCTATGAATGATGATGAAATTATTTCTCATCTAGAGAAACTGGAAAAGTACGATGGTGATTCCTATAAGTGTCGGTATTATATTCTTAATTGTCTACCTGACAATTTTTATGATTATTATGATAGAAGTAACTCTAGTGCAAAGAAAATTTGGAAAGCATTGCAGAGTAAGTATGATACCGAAGAGGCTGAAGCGAAAAAATATGCGACTAGTAGATTTTTTCGTTTCCAAATGGTGGACAACTAATCAGTGGTAGACCAAGCTCAAGACTTTATAATGATTGTTGGTGATCTAAGGTCTGAGGAGGTAAAAATTGGAGATAACCTTATTGTTTGTGGCATAGTACATAACCTTCCACCTTCTTGGAAGGAATTTCAAAAAACTATGCGCCACAAACAAAAAGAAACCTCCCTTGAAACCTTGATAATGAAAATCCGCATGGAAAAATAGTCTAGTGGAATAGATGCACATTTACAAATAGAAGATAACAACATCACAACGAAGGTAAATTTAATTACTTCAAATAATGCTACTCCTGAACCACACAAAAATACATCTCTGAAGCTTAAGAAGAAAAAATTCAAGAAAAATAATGGTAGACCTCCCAAGAAAAATAATGGTGAAAATAACCAAGTACAAAATCAACAAGTTCAAGACAAGGGACCATGCTTTGTTTGTGGCAAGAGTGGGCATATTGCTCGATATTGCATATTCCGAAAATGTGGTCCTAAGCCTCATGCAAACGTTACCGAAAAACCTTTTGTGGCGGTGAT
The DNA here is from genome assembly GCA_029582585.1 of Solanum bukasovii. Classification (NCBI taxonomy): domain Eukaryota; kingdom Viridiplantae; phylum Streptophyta; class Magnoliopsida; order Solanales; family Solanaceae; genus Solanum; species Solanum bukasovii. Next base: position 35,484 of record JAJOOI010009994.1, on the reverse strand, counting down.
TACCGACATGAACATAGTTGAGAATGTTGATGGATGGTGGGCAGATTCTGGTGCAAACCGTTATGTCTGTTATGAAAAAGACTGGTTAAAGAAATATACTCATTTTGAGGAGCCCAAAACCATCATGCTTGGTGATGTTCACACTACTCAAGTGCTTGGAAAGGGAGATGTCGAATTGTGTTTTACTTCTGGAAGGATATTAACTTTGAAAGATGTACTTTATATTCCTTCTGTGAGGAAAAAATTGATGTCTAGTTTTCTTCTTAATAAAGCAGGCTTTAAACAGATTATTAAATCTGATCAATATGTAATTGTGAAGAAGGATATTTTTGTGGAAAAGGGGTATGCTTGTGATGGGATGTTCAAATTGAATGTAGAAGTGAATAAAGCTTCTACTTCTGTTTATATACTTTCTTCTACTAATTTTTGGCATGCTCGTTTGTGTCATATTAATGATCATTATGTTGGAATCATGAGTAGCTTAGGATTAATTCCAATGATTAAAACGAATTTTGAAAAGTGTGAGGCTTGTAGTAAAGCCAAAATCACTAAAAGGCCTCATTTTCAAGTTGAAAAAAAAATGATTTGTTAGAATTAATTCATACTGATATTTGTGAACTTGGTGAAATTTTTACTCGTGGAGGTAATAGATTTTATAACACTTTCATTGATGATTTTTCTAAGTTAAATATGTTTACTTGATGAAAAATAAAAGTAATGCTTTTGAAAATTTCAAAATTTATCTCCATGAGGTTGAAAATCAATTTGGAGGAGTATTGAAAATAGTTCGTGGTCATAGTAGACCACCATCTGCCACTAACGGCAACCTCAAGTTGAACGTTTTGTAACCACCAAATTTAATGGGCAATAATGCCTATGAGCATTGATAGGTGAGTAATGTCATATATCAACATAATGTGACTGATTGCACTAGGCCTGATATTGCATATGCAGTAGGAGTATTTGGCAGGTTTACAAGTAAGCCAGGTAATGAACATTGGCATGCTATAACAAGAGTGATGAGATATTTAATTAGAACAAAAAATTGTGGTTTGTTATATATAAAATATCCTACTGTACTTGAAGGCTTTTGGGATGCAGATTGGAACACTCTATCATGTTATTCCTGTTCTACCACTAGTTATGTCTTTACTTTAGGTAGTGGTGCTGTTTGTTGGAGATCAAAAAAGCAAACTATAATTGCTAACTCTACTATGGAGGCTGAACTAATTGCTTTAGCTTCAGCTAGTGACGAAGCGAGTTGGTTAAGAGATTTATTGTATCAAATTCCTTATTTGAAAAACCAATTCCTCCTATTTTAATTCATTGTGATAGCACCGCTGCAATTGGTAGAGTTCAAAACCGTTATTACAACGGTAAATCCAGACCTATTAAGAGGAAACACAGTAATGTAAGATCATATTTGACAAATGGTACCATTAATGTTGATTATGTAAAATCTTGTGATAATCTTGTAGATCCTCTTACTAAGGCCTTAATAAGAGAAAAGGTCTGGAGCACATCGAGGGGGCTGGAATTGAAGCCTACAATTCCTTGAGTCATATATGAGGAAACCCAACCTGGAGACTAGAAATCCTATAACCAGGTTCAAAGGGAAAAACTAATCATATGATGATTTATTGTTGTGAAAAATGCACTATCTTTTTATTCCCTCCCTATGATGTGAGTGCATTGTTTCCTATAGTTTGTGAAGGTTGAGTTGATAGAACTCTTAATGAATATCTGTAGCCCGTATAGGTGGAGTGTTAAGTTTACAGGAGCACTCTCGACAGATTTCACCTATGTGATGTGTGGAAGTAGGTCGCTTCCTACGAGAATTTGGCTTATTCTCAAAAGCACTCATGAAACCGGGATAACACATGGCCTTAATGTGTTGGCTTTAAAGCTAATGTCAACACCTTGATTATTATGTGTGAGCAGTGATATTTTATTTCCCTTAAGCAGTCATAGTTCAAGTCTGAGACTACTACGACTCTGGAGTAAAAGTTACTGTTTCACTAAGCGGAGGTTCAATGCAGAGCACACATTCATTATGCATAGTAGTCTTCCTTCAGCTGATAGACTCTCTCGATTATTATTAAAATGAGTGGGGGATTGTTGGTTTAGCATTTTAATATTACTATTTTAATATATTAATTTGCTTTACTTTGAGTTAAAAAAGTGTAAGCGGGCAATTTTACATTGCATCCGTTGGTGAGGCATATATGACATCACTCACCTATCAATGCTCATAGGCATTATTGCCTATTATATTTTGGTTACAAAAGCGTTCCACTGAACGTTGGGTCAACACCTTGGGCAGTTTTGCATTTGCACGTTAGTGCATTTGTTGCCCACACAATTACTTCTCCAAATTATTCCTCCATTACACCTTGTAACCTATGTAACTTCTAAGGCCATTATCTTCACTATTTATTATACCATTATCTTCCTTTTCATTGCTAGGAAGACTTCTTCTAGTATAAATAGAGGTGGTTTTCATTTGGTTTGGTACAAACAACATATAAGAAAAATATAGAGTGAAAGAGTTATTCAAAAAGAGTGTTCTTATTAGTTGACGGGAGATGTTCTTTTTGTGGAGCTTTGGACTTAACTCTTGTCCAGAGTTGTTGAGTTATATTTTGTGATTAGTCTGTTGTATCCTGGAGGGGACAAGTCAAGCAGGACTACTGCTGGACCGGTGAAAACATTTCCTGCAGCGGACTAGAATCTCCTTAAAGAGAGCGAGATATCCGCGCCATATGAAGAGATTTATTTCTTCATTTTTATTTTCAATTGTAATCTTGTATTTTTGTTATGTTGTAAGTTTTTCACTAACAATTTTAAGGAGATTCACCATGGCTACAATTGAAAAAAACGCGGATGTCAAGATGGGAGACCTTAACAAGCCATTTCGGTTCAATGCTAATCATTTTAAGAGATGAAAGGGTAAAGTACTTTTCTACTTAAGTCTTCTCAATGTTTCATATGTGTTAACTGAGAAGAATCCTAATAAAGTAAACATCACCTCTATGAATGATGATGAAACTATTTCTCATCTAGAGAAAGTGGAAAAGTACGATGGTGATTCCTTTAAGTGTCGATATTATATTCTTAATTGTCTATCAGACAATTTTTATGATTTTTATGATAGAAGTTACTCTAGTGCAAAGAAAATTTTGAAAGCATTGCAGAGAAAGTATGATACCGAAGAGGCTGAAGCGAAAAAATATGCGACTAGTAGATTTTTTCGTTTCCAAATGGTGGACAACTAATCAGTGGTAGACCAAGCTCAAGACTTTATAATGATTGTTGGTGAGCTAAGTTCTGAGGAGGTAAAAATTGGAGATAACCTTATTAATTGTGGCATAGTAGATAAACTTCCACCTTCTTGGAAGGAATTTCAAAAAATTATGCGCCACAAACAAAAAGAAACCTCCCTTGAAACCTTGATAATGAAAATCTGCATGGAAAAAGAGTCTAGGGAACAAGATGCACTTTTACAAATAGAATAGAGCAACATCACAACGAAGGTAAATTTAATTACTTCAAATAATGCTACTCCTGAATCTCACAAAAAATACATATTTGAAGCCTAAGAAGAAAAAATTCAAGAAAAATAATAGTAGACCTCCCAAGAAAAATAATGGTGGAAATAACCAAGTACAAAATCAATAAGTTCAAGACAAGGGACCATGCTTTGTTTGTGGCAAGAGTGGGCATATTGCTCGATTTTGCAGATTCCGAAAACGTGGTCCTAAGCCTCAGGCAAACGTTACCAAACAACCTTTTGTGGCGGTGATTACCGACATATATATAGTTGAGAATGTTGATGGATGGTGGGCAGATTCTGGTGCAAACCGTCATGTCTGTTATGACAAAGACTGGTTAAAGAAATATACTCATTTTGAGGAGCCCAAAACCATCATGCTTGGTGATTCTCACACTACTCAAGTGGTTGAAAAGGGATATGTCAAATTGTGTTTTACTTCTTGAAGGATATTAACTTTGAAAGATGTACTTTATATTCCTTCTATGAGGAAAAAATTGATGTCTAGTTTTCTTCTTAATAAAGCAGGCTTTAAACAGATTATTAAATCTGATCAATATGTAATTGTGAAAAAGGTTATTTTTGTGGGAAAGGGGTATTCTTGTGATGGGATGTTCAAATTGAATATAGAAGTGAATAAAGCTTTTACTTATGTTTATATTCTTTCTTCTACTAATTTTTGGCATTCTCGTTTGTGTCATATTAATGATCGTTATGTTGGGATCATGAGTAGTTTAGAATTAATTCCAATGATTAAAAAGAATTTTGAAAAGTGTGAGGCTTGTAGTAAAGCCAAAATCACTAAAAGGCCTCCTTTTCAAGTTGAAAGAAAAAATGATTTCCTAGAATTAGTTCATACTGATATTTGTGAACTTGGTGAAATTTTTACTCGTGGAGGTAATAGATATTATAACACTTTCATTGATGATTTTTCTAAGTTTACATATGTTTACTTGATGAAAAATAAAAGTGATTCTTTTGAAAATTTCAAAACTTATCTCCATGAGGTTAAAAATCAGTTTGGAGGAGTAATGAAAAGAGTTAGTGGTCATAGTAGACTACCTCCTGCCACTAACGACAACCTTAAGTTGAACGTTTCTTAACCACCAATTTAATGGGCAATAATTCCTATGAGCATTGATAGGTGAGTAATGTCATATATCAACATAATGTGACTAATTGCACTAGGCCTGATATTACATATGCAGTAGGAGTACTTGGCAGGTTTACAAGTAAGCCAGGTAATGAACATTGGTATTCTATAACAAGAGTGATGAGATATTTAATTGGAACAAAAAAATTGTGGTTTGTTCTATAAAAAATATCCTACTGTACTTGAAGTCTTTTGTGATACAGATTGGAATACTCTATCAGGTTATACCTGTTCTACCACTGGTTATGTCTTTACTTTAGGTGGTGGTGCTGTTTGTTGGAGATCAAAAAGGCAAACTATAATTGCTAACTCTACCATGGAGGCTGAACTAATTGCTTTAGCTTCAGCTAGTGAGGAAGTGAATTGGTTAAGAGATTTATTGTATCAAATTCCTTATTTTGACAAACCAATTCTTCATATTTTAATTAATTGTGATAGCACCGCTGCAATTGGTAGAGTTCAAAAACGTTATTACAACGGTAAATCCAGACTTATAAGGAGGAAACACAGTAATGTAAGATCATATTTGACAAATGGTACCATTAATGTTGATTATGTCAAATCTTGTGATAATATTGTAGATCCTCTTACTAAGGCCTTAACAAGAGAAAAGGTCTGGAGCATATCGAGGGGGATGGAATTGAAGCCTACAAATCCTTGAGTCATATATGAAGAAACCCAACCTGGAGACTAGAGATCCTATAACCAGGTTCAAAGGGAAAAACTAATCATATGATGATTTATTGTTGTGAAAAATGCACTATCTTTTTATTCCCTCCCTATGATGTGAGTGCATTGTTTCCTGTAGTTTGTGAAGGTTGAGTTGATAAAACTCTTAATGAATATCTGTAGCCCGTATAGGTGGAGTGTTAAGTTTACAGGAGCACTCTCGATAGATTTCACCTATGTGATGTGTGGAAGTTGGTCGCTTCCTACGAGAATTGGGCTTATTCTCAAAAGCACTCATGAAACCGGGATAGCACATGGCCATAACGTGTTGGCTTTATAGCTCATGCCAACACCTTGATTATTATGTGTGAGCAGTGATATTTTATTTCCCTTAAGCAGTCATAGTTCAAGTCTGAGACCACTACGACTTTGGAGTAAAAGTTATTGTTTCACTACGTGGAGGTTCAATGCAGAGCACACCTTCATTATGCTTAGTAGTCTTCCTTCAGCTGATAGACTCTCTTAATTAATATTAAAATGAGAGGGGGATTATTGGTTTAGCATTTTAATATTACTATTTTAATATATTAATTTGCTTTACTTTGAGTTAAATGAGTGTTAGTGGGCATTCTTATATTGCATCCGTTGGTGAGGCATATATGATATTACTCACCTATCAATGCTCATAGGCATTATTGCCCATTATATTTTGGTTACAAAAACGTTCCACTGAACGTTGGGTCAACACCTTGGGCAGTTTTGCATTTGCACGTTGGTGCATTTGTTGCCCACACAATTACTTCTTCAGGTTATTCCTCCATTACACCTTGTAACCTATGTAACTCCTAAGACCATTATCTTCACTATCTACTATACCATTATCTTCCTATTCATTGCTAGGAAGAATTTTTCTAGTATAAATAGTGGTGGTCTTCATTTGATTTGGTACACACAACATATAAGAAAAATATAGAGTGAAAGAGATAGTCAAAAAGATAGTTCTTATTAGTTGAAGGGAGGTGTTCTTTTTGTGGAGCTTTGGACTCAACTATTGTCCAGAGTTGTTGAGTTATATTTTGTGATTAGGCCGTTGTATTCTGGAGGGGACAAGTCAAGAAGGACTACTGCTGGACCGGTGAAAACATTTGCTGCAGTGGACTCGAATATCCTTAAAGAGAGCGAGATATCCGCGCCTCAGCCTGAAGAGATTTATTTCTTCATTTTTATTTTCAATTATAATCTTGTATTTTTGTTATCTTGTAAGTTTTTCACTAACATATTTTGTGAAAGTGTCCACTACAAAAAAACATAAATGACGTTAGAGGTTCATAAGTTAGAGAATTGGATTAAGGTTATTGGAATAAAGATAAGAATTCTTTAGTTTTTTTAATTAGCCAAAATATATGTTAGGCACTGATAACGTGATACCTTATTTATTATTTTTCAACTAGTATTTATCATACTTATTTACCTTTTTGATATTATATTGTGCCTATAAAATACTATTTATTCGTGATTTTTTTTATGTTATGCTTGATGATTATGATATTTTTTTTAATCAAAAAGTAATATTTTTTGTTGAAATGATTTTTTATAACATTTTATTAATATAATGCTTGATTTCATATGCACAATCAGATACTGAAAATAAACAATAATCATTCAGTGTGCAGATTTAGAGACCGCATCTTAATATTCAGATGTGTATTCAGATCTAGACACCTATGTCATGTCCCGCCACTATCCGAGCCAAATTTTGTAGCCAAATAGGCGTGGAGGTTTCTAGAATTAAAGAGAGAACTCTAGAATGCCTTAGATATTTCAAGAAGGCCTTAGAGAATTCTAGACAATGAAAAATTCTCTAGAAAAGGGACCAATGTGTAAATACCTTAGGGACTTCTCATGTAAATTTTAATTGCACTTTAGTCCTTAGGAAGTAGTATAAATAGAAGTGCCTCCCATTTGCAAGCCATCTCTCAAGTTGTAAAGCAATCTTCCAAAGTAATACACAAAGCCTTCTTCAAAAGCTCTCTTTTGAACTTTCTAAGTCTTTCCTTTTCATTCTCTTAGCGATCTTAGCATAAAGAGCTTTCTTAAGCTTACAAGATCTTGAAAGATAGTGAGTAAGTTGTCAAGAGCCGATGGAGCATTAACGAAAAATCTAAGTCTGTGACAAAATGGTATCAGAGCGAATGTTTGATACTAAGGGAATGGCAACCAAAGGAGACGTAAACGCTGCTAGCACCACCACCATCCGTCTGGATGGTGGAAAGAAGCACTAAAAGAGTCATGAAGAAATGCTGTTGGATCCCACACCAAATGAGATGCTATAATCTCATCCACCTTCGACCACCGAAGCAAGTGATGACGAACTTGGCGAGGAGGCCATTGACGTCACCGCTGGAGAGGAGTGGATCGCAAGGGTTGAAGTGGCGAGGCAGGCCATGGACATATTAAGCCGGCGCATGAATGTGGCCGACGACAGGTTCAAAACTCTTGAAGACTTCACCCTTGAGGAGACCGAAAACATCCGTAAGGAGTTGGAGGGACGTCAGCGGGCCAAGTTCGAGATGAAGGAGGCCATCACTTCCTTGGATTGTCGGCTCATGGAGGCGTTAAACACAATTGAAACCATGAAGGCTGAAATGAAGGTACTCAAGGAAGGTGTAGAAGCTGGAGGACCCGTGTCACCCGACCGTGATAGGGAGGCCAAGATCGAGGCTCCCAAGCCACCCATATTTAAAGGCGTTCATGATGCTCAAGAGGTGGAGAACTTCTTGTGGCACTTGGAGAATTACTTCAAGTGTAATCGGGTGACGAGTGACGAGAACAAGATCAACACTGCCGTGTTGTATCTTTCAGAGATGGCCATGCTGTGGTGGAGGCGTAAGGAAGCCGAGATAGGGAAGGGGACGTGCACCATCAACACGTGGGAGCAATTCCGCGAGGAGTTCAAGAAAGACTTTTTCCCTAATAACGTCATATATGAGGTTAAGCACAAGTTCAGGGAGTTGAAGCAAACATGAAGCATTTGGGAGTACATGAAAGAGTTCACAACTCTAACGCTTCAGATTCCCAACCTCATGGACGAGGACATGATGTTCCACTTCATGGACGAACTGCAAAATTGGGCCAAGACGGAGTTGGAGCGGCGACAGGTCAAGATCATAGATGAAGCCATCACAGAGGCCGAGTCTTTGATAGACTTTAAGCACGATCGGCATGACAAGGCAAAGAGCAAGAATGCAAGGAGCAGTCATGCCAAAAGTGGGGGAGATCATCGCCGAGGCAAGGAGCAGCAGGCACACCCAAAGCAGCACGACTCCCACAAACCGAACAACAAACGGTTCATGCGCCAGAGCTACACGGAGAAGAAGACGCAGACCACCAAGGGAGATGGTTGCTACATATGCGGAGGACCGCACGGCTATGCCAGGTTCCCAGAGATGAAGAACCTTAGCGCCATCCTACGCGAGGGGAAGGAGAAGGACGCACAAGAGCAAGGGCAAGACGCGGGCACGACGCAGTTGGGCATGGTTGGATTGTGCGGGGCGATAGCCAAGCAGACAGAGAAGCCAGGAGAATTCAGCACACGGTATGTAGACATCTCCATTAATGGACGTACAGCTCGTGCCATGGTGGACACTGGGGCAGAAGCAAACATCATGACCAAGAGAGCAGCAGAGAGGTTAAGGCTAAACTATGTCCCAAGCAACACCCGCCTCAAGACGGTCAATGCACCACCGGCCCCCGTGTGCAGAATCGCACAAGGAGTGAGTATCATGTTGGGAAATTGGCAGGGTAAGACAAACTTTACCATCGCTCCTTTAGATATCTTTGACATTATTCTTGGGCAGGAGTTCTTCCAGCGCTGCAATACGATGATCGACCCCTACCTCCAACGACTCGTGGTCATAGAGTGGGAAGGGTCATGCATGGTACCTCTAGTCAAGGTACCGAAGAAGGAAGGACATGCCATCTTGTCGGCCATGCAGATCGTGAATGGCCTGAAGAAAAGAGAATCGACGTTCCTAGCTACCATTGCAAGTTTGGGAGAAGACAATGGTGCTAAGGAGTCCTTGCCACCGATCATAGAGAAGGTCCTTGAAAAGAACAAGGACGTGATGCCAGACGAGCTGCCGAAGATTCTACCTCTGAGGCACGAGGTATCACAAGATAGAGCTAGATGTTGGAGCCAAGCCACACGCGCATGCACCTTATCGCATGGCTCCACCCGAACTAGAGGAGCTGAGGAAGCAGTTAAAGGAGCTCATCGAGGTTGGTCACATCCGTCCATCCAAGGCATCTTATGGCACACCGGTACTGTTCCAGAAGAAAAAGGATGGATCCTTACGCTTATGCATCGACTATCGGGCGCTCAATAAGGTAACTATTAAAAACAAATACCATATCCCGATTATTGCAGATTTGTTTGACAGACTTGGGCAGGCCAAATACTTCACGAAGGTGGACCTCTGAACAGGCTACTATCGCAGAAGGGGACAAGCCGAAGACAGCGTGCGTGACCAAATATGGAGCGTACGAGTGGTTGGTGATGCCTTTTGGCTTAACCAACGCACCTGCCACATTTTGCACGCTGATGAACAAGAGTTTTCACCCCTACTTGGATCAGTTCGTGGTGGTGTACTTGGATGACACATTCATCTATAGCAATACTTTGGAAGAGCACGTAAAGCATCTAAGGAAAGTCTTCCAAGTCTTACGGGAGAACCAGCTATATATCAAGCGGGAGAAGTGCGAGTTTGCCCAACATGAAGTGCATTTCTTGGGCCATATCATCAGCTACGGCGAACTACAGATGGACGAGGCCAAAATACGGGCAATCCAAGAATGGGAGGTGCCCACTAAAGTGACCGAGCTATGATCGTTCCTTGGACTTGCAAATTATTATCTCAGGTTCATAAGGGGTTACTCCGCAAAGGCCGCTCCGCTGACCGAGTTATTGAAGAAAAATAAGTCGTGGGTTTGTAGCACGGAGTGACAGCAAGCCTTCGAAGGTCTCAAGGCCGCGATAACAGAAGAGCCGGTCTTGACGCTACCCGACTTTTCAAAGACCTTCGAAGTACATATGGATGCTTCAGACTTTGCCATTGGGGGAGTCTAAATGCAGGAAAGACACCCAATAGCATTCGAGAGCCGCAAATTGAACGAGACCGAATGGCGCTATACAATGCAGGGGAAAGAAATGACGGCCATCGTACATTCACTACAACATTTTAGACCTACGGCCACCCTAGTAAAGTGTAGCCTAAACTAGCAAAAAGTGTGGCCTTTGATAAAAGGCAACACTTTTGGACTTTAAGCAACGCTTTTTAGGGGGTGGCCAAAACAAGCGTAACCTTTGACATTAGGCCACACTTTTGAAATGTCGCCATAGCAGCTACACTTAAAAAGCGTGGCCAAAGAGGTATAAAGGGCACACTTTGTAGTAATTCATTAGCAACACCTTTTGCTTGCTCCGCAAAGGCCGCTTCGCTGACCGAGTTATTGAAGAAAAATAAGCCGTGGGTTTGTAGCACGGAGTGACAGCAAGCCTTCGAAGGTCTCAAGGCCGCGATAACAGAAGAGCCGGTCTTGACGTTGCCCGACTTTTCAAAGACCTTCGAAGTACATATGGATGCTTCAGACTTTGCCATTGGGGGAGTCTAAATGCAGGAAAGACACCCAATAGCATTCGAGAGCCGCAAATTGAACGAGACCGAATGGCGCTATACAATGCAGGGGAAAGAAATGACGGCCATCGTATATTCACTACAACATTTTAGACCTACGACCACCCTAGTAAAGTGTAGCCTAAACTAGCAAAAAGTGTGGCCTTTGATAAAAGGCAACACTTTTGGACTTTAAGCAACGCTTTTTAGGAGTGGCCAAAACAAGCGTAACCTTTGACATTAGGCCACGCTTTTGAAATGTCGCCATAGCAGCTACACTTAAAAAGCGTGACCAAAGAGGTATAAAGGGCACGCTTTGTAGTAATTCATTAGCAACACCTTTTGTTTGATTATGCTACACTTAAAAGTGTGGCCTTTGCTTTGTTATTGATCACATTTAAAAAGTGTTGCCTTTTATATCTCATCTAGAACAACACTTATAAAGTGTGGCAATGTTGTGTAGAATTTTTGTAGCCACAATTTTTCATTTTTAAGAAGAATAATTTTTATTTGCATATATTCAATAATCACATAATTAAAAATATAAGTGATCTAAAGCGAAAAATTAGCTAATAAATAAATCAAAGCTATATATTTCGAACAAGCTTCGAAAATCATGTCTTGTACAACCAATACTTAGAAAGTGATTGCTTAAAGATCTCTACTATCAACAAATTCCACAAAATCTAATGCATTCAAACAAATATGACAATAGTACAAAAACTCTTCATCGTTCAATACAATAGATCGAGTTTACTTCTGGCCACTATTCAAATTCAATTACCGGCATTTTCCTGCACATTCAAAATAAAATTAGAAGTTAGTGAAATAAATCATGTATTTAATATGCTTAATACCAGTCATTTTTAACAATACTTCCCAGCCCCTTCCCAATGTAGTGGTACTGTTATGAAAAATAGGACTCTTAGTTCCTATTAAAGCATGTATTTCATATGCTAATAAGATGTCACAGTAAGTAACTACAACAAAATCCATAAATGTTGCAAAGAAATTGTGCACACCTTCTCGTAGTTGTTGAATGTAGCTGGAAACAAGAAAAAGAGGAAACAAAATTTACGGTGAAATGATGACCAGTTAGCAAATACTTAGACGAGCTTCAAATGAAAGTACACCTGCCTCTATATTTTCATTTTCTTGTTTATTATTTCTTTAGTGCTGAGTGAAAAGTACAATTTAAACTTACGCATGTTGATATGTGCTCCAGTTGTTTCCATAAACACTGATCCCTTGATTTACCTGTGAATGGAAAAAAATAGTATAAACATAAACACTAGGAAATCTTATTCACAAATGAAATTCTATCAACAATCTGAATTAGTGAATGAAAGGAGATCTTATTCATAATTGAACTTCTATTAGGAGTGTCAAAGCTGAAGTGCAGCTGCAAGTAAACCAAAGGCAGGCATTTTAGAGGTTCTTCCGCCCACCCAATCAAACATAGGGAATCTGGCTAATCAACCCTCAATTCTAAAAGTGTTGTCAAGCAATGAGTTCTATTGTGTAATGGCAACACCCTGCACATGAGTGGCAGTAAGCAACAATGAGAAGTGAGAACTATTTAAGAGCAATGCTATGCACAACCTGCAATGTATACTATAATGGAGAGTGAACAAAAAGATGGAACTAGAGGATAACAGACCAACAAGAAACTTTTCGTAGACCTACTAAAACTCCTAAACTAGTAGATGTAGATTAAATAGAGGTAAACCAGTCATATTTTTTTTAACTCAGCTCCACAGAACATTCATTTTCTTAACAAAATGCGATACTCATCAGAAAGCTAGTCCATATTATGGCTAAAATATATGACAGAAGAAAAAAGAACCTGAAGTCAAAACCTATTTTCAAATATCAGGCCGGCTTCATGGAAGACCTTCAGAACTTCTAGCAAGCCATTTCAGGTTTTTGGAGTGCCTCCTGCACTCTAAGTAACATAAAAAGATAACAAAGAGCATAAAAAAAACCTCTATTTATGCAGCCCCAAGCGCTTTGGCATAGTGGTTAGACTACAACGTCTGATGTGTAGGTTAGTCGCCGTCACGGGTTCAGACACTGCCACAGAACAAAAGCACGGTGTTTAAGTGGAGGAGGGTAGAGGAGTTGGCTCATTATCTACCGAGATCCAGTGTGTCACTAGCCCTTGGAGATTTCTCGGTTATCAAAAAAAGATTCTCTATTTTTGTTAAGGAAAAAAATAGAAATTAGATGCATAACCACCTTTGAAATAACAATAACAAGTGTTGAATCCAGCTCAGGGCCAAGTTGCGTAATTTGGTGATCAATGCCAGTTGGATCTATGTTATCGATAAATCTTATCTGCCAAGAGATGATAAAGCATGGTATAGACAGAGAGAGAGATGTGAGAGAGATGCTAACTTCTAATTTAGAAACTAGATTATCACATGAAATGATTTGGTAATCTGATGTCATCAACTGTAATGTTTGTAATTAGATTTAGTTCGAAGCATCAGTTCATATACTCCTACCTTTGGTAGCACACCAACCAATTTAAGTAAATGAGGCAAACCTGTTCACTAGAATTTGCGTTTTAGAAAGCCTCAACCCTGAGAATTAAGAATTTTTTCTAGGATAACAGATAAATCATTTTGAAAAAAATACAACAAAATTTGCATTCCAAGAGAACATAAAACAAGTTCTTGTACAAGTATATAATATAAATAAGAATAGCATCATACCCTGATAGAGTCAAATGAACATGTTTTGAGTCCACAAGGGGCTCCATCCAGATGATTAGTTCATCTAGATCCATTTTTGTGACTCACCTGCAATGTGGAAACAAAGATAGCTTATGTAGCATGTATGTCCATCAATTAGTCAACCAACTCCAAGCTAGTTCTGTAAAATATTCAGTCTCAATTGTTTTTCTCCAATATGAAGTAGTAATAATCTGTACTGTAATCCTAAAACCAAAAAAGAAAGTTGAATATCACACAGTTATGAATTAATACTTGTATAATATGAACTCTAGTGACTGCACTCAGTGGAAGTGTATATCTCTATAAATAATCAGTATGAGTAAGCTATTGATGTCTGCATTTTCATCAGTAATTGGTTCAAATGTTTGAATTTAGTTCACCATTACAGTAACTAAGCTCATCCCTGCCACAAAATAATCATTTTTATTAGTAACACCTTACACAACATATCGCATATGCATAGTCTCATTTTGCAAATTTGTCCAATTAAACTTACTGCATCATCAAGAATTGTCCAACATTTTAGTTATTTTCAATGACACAATTCAAATGTCTAAATGAAATTTACTTGATGATTTTAAGGAAGGGATCTTGTATTCTGCCTTGAATGTATGCTTTAATAAATGTGATGACCCAACTCTTGTTTTCTCAGGCTAAAGCCCAAATACTTCATTAATAGAACTTTAGAACAAGTCCTTTGGAAGGTTATAGTCCAACATCTAAACTTTGCAAGAGCTGTTGTCCAATAAAATTATAGTCCAAGTGGACAAAGAGTTTAAAATTCAACCAGAGTTTGAATTATGCTTTAATTATCTGATTGGGCCTTACATACTTTATTTATTGTGTGAAAAAAATTAACATACAACGGTACCCAAGAGTGTGATCAAAGTGATCAATGAAGTGGATCAAGAATCATGAGATCTCAAGTTCAAATGTCAACAGAGATAAAAACACTAGATAATTTCTTTCTCATCTGTTCTATCATTGGTTAGCAGAGTTACATGGTATATGTTACTGGTAGCAAATGATAGTATTCCTTGGAATTAGTCGAAGTATATAAGGAATTTTTGGTCTACAAGAGTTGGTACTCAACATGGTAGAAACAGGAAATTGTATTTGCATATTCAATTCTAAAGCAAGCATTAAGCTACAGATTTGGGTTTGAAGGGACCCAATTCTGATCAGAACAAGGATGACTATCACATGAAAAATGTGCATAATCTCAAACATCAAACAATGTCACTTACTGTGCATACAAACTCTTTCCAATGGAAAATAGAAAGAAAGATATACCTTCAATTGCTCTGTATCATTCTGAATTTTGATTGAAGAATCCATATGATTTTGAGATGAAACAACATTATTTCTGTCTCTAGGAATTGGGAAGTTGCTTACAATACTAGCTGTTATATTTAGCTGTAAAATTAGAACCAAAAGAAGTAGTTTTATTATACATATGAAAAATACAGAACTACAAAAGTAAAACCACGATATGACTGTATGAAAATGGACATTATATCATCCATACCTTTGTTAATGAGCTAGTAGAAAATGAAATTCCAATGAAAAACCAATCTCCTAGAAGTTTATCATACCATAATAGACTACAATCTATTCGGAAACTATTATCAAATGGCATAAAGATATATAATAAAGAAGGTTCACTATTTATTACCCCAATAGCAACAAGTTCATAGCCCAAAAAACAGAATATTAATTACAACATATGGAAACTAGTGCTAGATGCAAAAAGAAATAAAGCACATCAATACAATCTGAAATATTACCAGAATTTATGATCTAGAATGCGACGTAAGAAAGATTTGAATTCATCTAAACCGTTCATTTCCAACAAAGGTCCATCTGATGACTCCAGGTCAACCAGAGGCAATAAAAAACGATTATCAAATTGAGTAAGTAGATGCCTAAACTATAGATAACAAGTTAAAACTCCTAAAGATAATAAATACGCAGAGCATAGACAAAGGTAAAATAGTTTCTGATCCACCTATATTACACATGACGAATACTTTTATCTAAGAAAATACTAGTAAAGTTTTAAGAATTCATACCTCCATTGGTTGAGCTATACAAAATCTTCTCCTTCCTAAAACTAAGAAATAGCAGAGATTTAATTGATCAACAGACTAGGCATGTGATCTATACAAATCATTGATCTATTCAAGACAGAGAAAACTGTTGTGAATCAGAAATATAAATAACAGAGGAAATGTAAATGTGAAATATAAATACCATATATAGTTCTTAATTCTTGCATCTATCAGAGGAGTAGATATTTACTCTTTTTCTTTATAATTTAAATTTAATGTCTGACAACTAGAGCACCAACAACTGATTGTTGATGTTGGAGCTTTGCCTCATCTTGCTAATCTGCTGAAGAGGGAAAAAGATGCTTAGAACTCTCGAGCAGTCAATGGTGTCATTCAATGGGCAGCTGATGCAATCACAAATCTTGTTCATGAAAGCAGTAGCATCAAAACTCACTTTAAGTTAGTTTATTTGTATCTAAAAACATTGTAATTGTATAATCAGCGAAAAATGGAAATAGAGAAAAATGAAAGAAGAACTAGGCTTCAAGATTGTAAAACAATGTAATTGTTCCTGATCTGGTATTTGATCACGAAAGCAATCAGGGGTCCACAAAGACTATCCCATACTCTTTGTGTTCCGTTTCATCATCGATATCACTATGGTACATAAAATGGAAACTGGAAGATTTATGCCTATTCAGAAGTGCTTCTGAGGGCAAAGCGAGCAGTAAAGATCAATTAAACAAGTTTTTGAAGAAAACGCGCGAGCAGGAGGAGGACGCGAAGACTCCAAGCTTCAGATCAACTTCTAGCAGTGTTGCATCATCATCAGTATCAACCTCCTTTATGAGAAGGAGGGAGATTTAGGCTCATGAGTTGCATTACACGTTGAATAGGCCATTCTCCGAAGAGATGAAGAGGAAAACATTTTTGCCATACAAGAAATTAGGGGTACTAGGTTGCTTAGGATTCATTCCGTCAATGGATGATACAAGTTTTAAAGGTGTTGCTCCTTCTATGTCCATGAATCGTCGTCAATATAATCTCAGCATCTCTATGTGAAATATTTTCTTCAATTTGTTATTGTACCACTGTATATCGTAGTTTATATGAGGACATAAAACATTTATGACCTCCAATGTTCTTGCAAGAAATTAAATTTGTTTGTACAATACTGTTTTTGAGATATATATCTATGTGTGGAACATGTTAGCGCGAGGAAACGATGAAAAACACAATAATTAACATGCTACATAATAGTATCTGCATCAGATAGACGAAAAACTTTCACTATTCTTACATGTTAATGAAGTTATATAGATATTTGCATGTTACGCATAAACAAAAGAATCAAATTAAAAGTAAATTGGAGGGTGGGAGAAGAACAAAATATCCCCACAATCCTCTAACAGTTAGGATGAGGAATAGTCAATAATCTATCTACCTATGCTATTCTAATACATGAATTTGCTACAGTTGGGAGCTCCACAATGACAAGGGACTTTAGCCTCATCATTCTGAAGAGGTTCAAATCTATAATCAAAGGTTAACTCATTCCCTGCTGAAACATCCTTTTTAGCAAAAGGAACGATCCGATCCTCATTTTTTCCAAGACTTGTGATCCTTGAAAAGCAATTTGGCATGCATGAGTGGTTGATTAATAGACTACAATCTATTCTAAAATTGTAATCAACAGACATAAAGATAGCCAATAAACAAAGTTCGTTATTTATTACTTATACTAGGCACAAATAATCTAAAAGCCAACAAAATCAAGCACAAACATTTCAAAACTCAATCTAAAGCACCACTCCAGAATGCCTGACCAATTTAAATGCACACCGAGTTTATACTATATGTAATATATCGAAATTGAAATTCATAAACAATGAAGGTAATTTAAACCTAAAATTGCATCAAACATTTAAAAATGCATAAAATGAAGAGATAGTCATATAAATTATAATTTTTTTAATACCATCAACGTGGCGAGATTGATGAACAAGAAGAAGGTTGGCCTATATGATCCATGTGACTAAATCTATCTTTGCTTCCACATCCTGAATCCGCTCTGGTATATATTCAAACTTTTCCAAATGATGCTAGTTTTCTTTAAACGATCTCTCAAGTTTTTCGGATGAAGGTGAAGAGCGATTAGGAAAATCACCACATATCTGAGGTGAAGGAGCGACAATGAGCTTTGTTGAGTAACCATGTTGATTTTTTTTGGTCGAAATGAGAAGAAGAGGGCAGGTTTTAGGGTTTCATTTCTTAGATGGTGATTTGGGCAAAGTGACAGAGCTCTGTAGGTTAGATATATTAGTAGTGAAAGTGTTTTTATTTTTTAGAGTTGAATTGTGTTTTTATTTTTAAAGAAGTTTTTTTTTGTTTTTTGGATAATTAGAAATTGGAGGGAGAGTTAAATATGTTGGAGGGAAAATAATATTTTAGTAAAATATTTAGGGAAACTACAAGGTCACAATTGTTAAGTGTTGGTTTAGATTTACATAAATAGCACACTTTAAAAGTGTAGTCATATGTGTAAATAGGTGCTGCCAATTATATCATTATATGGCAATGCTTAAAAGGTGTTGCCTATGCCACTAAAGAGCACGCTTTAGAAGTGTTGCCAATATTATTGTGTCCAAAAGCAAAAAACTATGGCTACGCTTCAAAAGTGTACCCAAAAATATTTTAGGCAACACTTTATAAATGTTGCCCAGATTTAGTGTGGGCTTAGGCCTAAAATGGTGTAGTGATTGCCTGCGCACTTGGAGACACTACTTGCTAGGCTCCAAGTTCGTGGTTAAGACAGACAACGTGGCCACTAGCTACTTTCAATCGCAGAAGAAGATCACCCCGAAACAAGCTAGGTGGCAGGATTTTCTAGCCGAGTTCGACTACGTTTTGAATTATAAGCCAGGAAGAGGCAACGTTGTGGCCGATGCGCTAAGTAGGAAGGCCAAACTTGCTGCCAGCACGACGGTCCATTGTGATATTCAAAATGCAATCAAAGATGGCATGCAGTATGATCCCGAGGCCAAGAAGTTGATGGAGTTAGCCGCCCAAGGCAAGACTAGGCACTTTTGGGTGGAGGATGGCCTTTTGCTCACATCCGGTCGAAGGGTCTATGTACCGAAGTTCGGGTCTATCAGGCGGCAGATAATTAAGGAAAGCCACGACACACCGTGGGCCGGGCATCCTGGGCAGCGGCGAACGAGGGCGCTGATCGAGGCTATTTATTTCTGGCCACGCATGCGGGACGACGTTGAGCGCTATGTGCAGACTTGTCTTGTGTTCCAACAAGACAAGGTGGAGCAAAAGCAGTCGGGAGGACTACTAGAGCCACTACCCGTAGCGGAACGCCCATGGGAGAGAGAGTGACCATGGACTTTATCACTTCCCTGCCTAAGTCTGATGGGTATGGAACCATCATGGTCGTGGTGGACAGATTCTCAAAGTATGCTACCTTCACTCCTGCCACAGCCGGTTGCACCGCAAGGGAGGCTGCTCGATTGTTCTTCAAGAACGTGGTGAAGTATTTGGGGCTACCTAGACATATCATTAGTGACCGAGACCCCCACTTTACTAGAAACTTTTGGAGGGAGCTATTCAAAATACTTGGCACAAAACTTCATTTCTCCACAAGTTTCCACCCGCAGACCGACGGCCAGGCCGAACGAGTCAACGCCCTATTGGAGTGCTACTTGAGGCACTATGTCAGTGCGCACCAAAAGGATTGGGCCAGACTCCTAGACATGGCGCCGTTTTCATATAACTTGCAGAGGAGTGAATCTACCGGGCGCACACCGTTTGAGCTGGCGACGGGCCAACAGCCCCACACTCCACATTCATTACCGGCTGCCTTCGAAGGAAAGAGTTTGGGAGCTTACCATCTTGCCAAAGGATGGGAAGAGCAACTTGACACTGCCAAGTCCTACTTGGACAAGGCAGCAAGCAAGATGAAAAAGTTTGCCGACCGCAAGAGACGTCCCACAGACTATAAAGAAGGCGACATGGTCTTGGTGAAATTCAATCCAAGACAGTTCAAGGCACTAAGGGGCGTTCATCAAAACTTAGTGTGAAAATATGAGGGTCCGTTCAAGATCGTTGCCAAGGTGGGCAGAATCTCATATAGGGTGGAGTTTACTCCACATTTCAAAATCCATCCGATGTTTCATACAAGCATCCTCAAGCCGTACCATGAGGACAAGGAGGACATTAGCCGGAACCTATCACGATAGTCACTTATTACTATCACCGCCTCGCATGACCGGGAGATTGAAGCTCTCATAGATTATCAAGCCAAACGGAAGCGAGGTCAACAAGTCAGCGCCATGTTCCTTGTACATTGGAAGGGACAAACTCCGGAGGAAGCCACATGGGAGAAATATGAAGACTTGTGGCAATTCAAATACCAAGTCCGGGAGTTTCTGCAGCAATGCGCAGCAGTCGTCGCATCATCAGATGGGGGAGCGTGTCATGTCCCGCCACTATCCGAGCCAAATTTTGCAGCCAAATAGGTGTGGAGGTTTCTAGAGTTAAAGAGAGAACTCTAGAATGCCTTAGATATTTCAAGAAGGCCTTAGAGAATTCTAGACAATGAAGAATTCTCTAGAAAAGGGACCAATGTGTAAATACCTTAGGGACTTCTCATGTAAATTTTAATTGCACTTTAGTCCTTAGGAAGTAGTATAAATAGAACTGCCTCCCATTTGCAAGGCATCACTCAAGTTGTAAAGCAATCTTCCAAAGTAATACACAAAGCCTTCTTCAAAAGCTCTCTTTTGATCTTTCTAAGTATTTCCTTTTCATTCTCTTAGCGATCTTAGCATAAAGAGCTTTCTTGAGCTTACAAGATCTTGAAAGATAGTGAGTAAGTTGTCAAGATCCGCACGGAGCATTAGCGAAAACTCTAAGTCCGTGACACCTAGCTCTTAATGCAAATCTTAATGTTAAGACGTGTATTCAGATTAAGAGGTCTTAATCTTAATGAAAACTAACCGAGGCTTAAGTAAATGCTCGAAATAATGAACTCATGTGTTTACGTGGAAACTTCTTTACTCAAGGAAGAAAAAATCACGATCTGAGTTTCTCAAAGCTCCAATATCATCCAGCAATTTGTAAATACAAACTCTCGAGTACTTACAAAGGATTACACTCATAATCCTATATACCTTGTAACTTATCTATTACAAGGCACAAAACAATGACTCTATTGTTATTTGCCCACTATATTAACTATCTCTAGCTAATATAGACTTCAACAATACAATTCGGCTAACTCTAGCCACACACTCATTCAACGATAACAAGCTATGAGACAATCTACAATCCTTTATATCAAAGGAGTAGATCTACAATATGAGAGCATAAGAAACTAAACTCAATAGGAACTAAAGACACGACATCACTCGATCAGATCCTTGTTGCGTATGAGAGTAGTTCTTCGTTGAGAATGACTTTTGCTTTTGAATATTCTTAATTGCAAAAAACTAGGTTTAATCTTATCAACATGTTTTCTTTATAAGATAGACAAAAACATAGACGTAACACCATTGATCGAGGATTGTTATCCTTAGCGTAATCTGCTGCAATACTCAACAATCACTACAGTTTCTACAGCTTTACAACTACAAACAATTGACCTGTCTTATAGGATGAAAACTCCGAGGACCAAGTCCCTTGCCCAGATCTCTTTGCTCTATAATTTGTTAATTCATCGAAACCCGAAATACAACATAGACAATTCCTCTTATGCTTTAGTGAAAAGACATTTCTCCCTCATCGGTGGTGGAAAGAAAAATAGAAGAATTTAAATATAGAAACACTCCTATTAATTGTTAAAAGGGTTGGAAAGAGGGACCCTCTCGCGCCATTGTCGTCGCTCGCTCGGCTTCGGCATTGGAAATCGATCGAGAGATTATTTTTTTGACAAAGTTTGTTTTAATTATTTATTTATTTATTTAATTAAATTAAATTAAATGGCCAAAATGCCAAAATGTTTCAATTAATTAGTTAAATAACCGAACCATTTCGATTATTCAGTTAATTGACCGACCCAATTCAAATCCGCGCGCGACCCATTTTATTTAAATTCTTTCCCATTTTATTTAAATTTCCCACCGTTGGAAGTGACTATTTTGAAAGGTTGCAACTTTCAGGAACAACCATGACCGTTTGAAAGATTGCAAACTTTCATGAATGGTCGTGTGGATTCTGAAAGGGATGCAACCTTTTAGAACCAGTTTCTCTTGCCTATAAATACATTGATTCTTCAGATTTTTTACTTACAATTTTTTTTGATTTCTTCTTCTTTTTCTGCACAAAGTTTCTTCGTGTACTTTACTGTTGTTGAGTGGTTCGCTGACACCAGAGTTTTGGGTATCAAAACACTGGTGATTGAGATCATTCTATCCTGTGAGGACATATTCCAAATCAAACCTTAGATACTAAAGGGGAATAATTTCCTTAAGGGGACACTATGCATTCAATGGGCTTGATCTTTACCGTTCTGTTTTATTCCAGATTCTGGTATATTTTACAGATTTTAGTTGTTCTTAATTAATTTATGTTCTTCTGTTCTTACTGGTTCATTCAAACTTTAGTTACTTTGTGTTTCTGCAAAGTTTATTGGAATCAATAATTTTGTTTTAAACACAGATTGGCAACAATCTTAAGGAAATTAATTTTTATTTTATTTTAATTTCTGTTTCTTTTGGAGACAAAAACCTTTGTGGTTTTTATACTCCTCTTCTGGTTGCAATTTAAAGTTATTGGTTACTAAGTCTGTATCGATTTTTGTTTATCAGAAATGGAAAACAACACTGTTACAGTGGTTATTGCTGCACCAACCTGAACTGTTGTACCACCAGCAGAGAAACCGAGAAAATTCTCTGGTGCGAATTTCAAAGGATGGTAGCAACAAGTATTTTTCTGTCTTACCATTCTTGGTCTGCAGCAGAAATTTATCAATGAAGAAACTCCAGTGCCTGCTGATGATATGTTAGACAGAGAAAGGTTCATGATTATTGAAGCATGGACACATGCAAATTTCCTATGTAAGAGTTATATTCTGAGTGCTTTAGAGGATGACTTATACAATGTCTATAGTGCAATGACAACTTCGAAAGAATGGTGGAATGCACTTGAGAAGAAATATAAGACAAAAGATGTTGTGGTCACAAAGTTTTTAAACTATAAATTGTCAGATAGTAAAACTGTTGGATCACAAGTGCAGGAACTTCAACTTATTTTTGCATGATCCGATTGCTGAGGATATGGTAGTAAATGGAACTTTTCAAGTGGCTGCAATGATCGAGAAGTTGCCTCCTTCGTGGAACGATTTCCAAAATTATCTAAAGCACAAACGTAAGGAAATGAAGTTTGAAGATCATGTGATTTAGCACAAGATTGAGGAAGATAACAATACCGTTGAAAAGAAGTCTCGTAAGAGATCAACAATATTGGAGTTAATATTGTTGAAGAAGCTCCTGCCAAAGGTAAGAAGAGAAAGAAGTCCAACGGACAGAAGTCAGAACAGGACAAGAAGAAATTCAAGGGAAACTGTTACAACTGTGGCAAGGCTAGTCACAAGACTTTTGACTGTCGTGCTCCAAGAAAGTCCCTTGTCCAGATCTCTTTGCTCTATAATTTGTTAATTCATTGAAACCCGAAATACAACATAGACAATTCCTCTTATGCTTTAGTGAAAAGACATTTCTCCCTCATCGGTGGTGGAAAGAAAAATAGAAGAGTTTAAATATAGAAACACTCCTATTAATTGTTAAAAGGGGTTGAAAGAGGAACTCCCTTCGCGCCGTCGTCGCCGCTTGCTCGCTCGGCTCGACTTTGGCTTTGGAAAATGATCGAGAGATTCTCTTTTATTTCTTCTTCTTCTTCTGCACAAAGTTTCTTCGTGTACTTTACTGTTGTTGGATATCAATACACTGGTGATTGAGATAATTCTAACCTGGGAGGACATATTCCAAATCAAACCTCGGATACTAGAGGGGAATAATTTCCTTAAGGGGACACTGTGCATTCAATGGGCTTGATCTTTTCTGTTTTGTCTTTTTCCAGATTCTGGTATATTTTACAGATTTTAGTTGTTCTTAATAAATTTATGTTCTTCTGTTCTTACTGGTTCATTAAATCTTTGGTTACTTCGTGTTTCTGCAGAGTTTATTGGAATCAGTAATTCTGTTTTAAACACAGATTGACAACAATCTTAAGGAAATTAATATTTATTTTATTTTAATTTGTGTTTTTGTTGGAGACAAAAACTTTTGTGGTTTTTATACTCCTATTGTGGTTGCAATTTTGAAGTTATTACTTACTAAGTCTGTATTGATTTTTGTTTATCAGAAATTGAAAACAACAATGTTATAGTGGTTATTGCTGCACCAACCCGAACTGTTGTACCACTAGTAGATAAATCGGGAAAATTCTCTGGTGCGAATTTCAAAGGATGGCAGCAACAATTATTTTTCTGGCTTACCACCCTTGGTCTGCAGAAATTTACCAATGAAGAAACTCCAATGACTGTTGATGATATGTTAGACAGAGAAAGGTTCATGATTATTGAAGCATGGACACATGCAAATTTCCTATGTAAGAGCTATATTCTGAGTGCTTTAGAGGATGACTTATACAATGTCTATAGTGCAATGACAACTTCGAAAGAATTGTGGATTGCACTTGAGAAGAAATATAAGATAGAAGATGCATGCTTGAAAAAGTTTGTGGTCGCAAAGTTTTTAGACTATAAAATGTCAGATAGTAAAACTGTTGGATCACAAGTGCAGGAACTTCAACTTATTTTCCATGATCTGATTGTTGAGGATATGGTAGTAAATAAAGCTTTTCAAGTGGTTTCAATGATCGAGAAGTTGCCTCCTTCGTGGAAAGATTTCAAGAATTATCTAAAGCACAAACGTAAGGAAATGAAGCTTGAAGATCTTGTGATTCGGCTCAAGATTGAGGAAGATAACAAGACCGCTAAAAAGAAGTCTCGTAAGAGTTCGACAATAATTGGAGTTAATATTGTTGAAGAAGCTCCTGCTAGAGGCAAGAAGAGAAAGAAGTCCAACGGACAGAAGTCAGAACAGGCCAAGAAGAAATTCAAAGGAAAATGTTACAACTGTGGTAAGGCTGATCACAAGTCTTCTGATTGTCGTGCTCCAAGAAAGGACAAAGACAAAGACAAAGACAAAGGCAAAAGTCAAGCAAACTTCGTGGAAGGGATGGAAGATGTAGATGACCTTTGTGCAATGATCTCAGAGTGCAGCTTAGTTGGAAATCCCAAGGAGTGGTTTCTTGACTCAGGTGCCACTCGACATATTTGCTCTGCCAAAGAAGCCTTTGCAACGTACACTCCTACTGAGTTCGAGGAAAATTTATTCATGGGGAACACAACAACAACGAGGATTGCAGCAATTGGGAAAGTAATGTTGAAAATGACATCCGGCAAGGTGTAGACTTTGAACAAAGTTCTGCATGTTCCTACTATTAGGAAGAATTTAGTTTCTGTTTCATTGCTCGTTAAAAACGGGTTTAAGTGTGTCCTAGTTAGTGACAAAGATGTAATAAGTAAGAATGAGATTTTCTTAGGAAAGGGTTACCTCACTGAGGGTCTCTTCAAACTGAATGTAATGGTTGTTGACAATATCAATAAGAATTTTGCTTATGTTTACTTATTGGAGTCAAATGGTTTATGGCATTCCCGTTTGGGACATGTAAACTACAAAGCCTTGCGGAAATTGATTACTTTACAAGTATTGCTTGATTTCAAATGCGATAAATCGAAATGCGAAATTTGTGTAGAAAGTAAGTTTGTTAAGCATCCTTATAAGTCTGTTGAAAGAAATTCAAAACCTTTAGACTTAATTCACACAGATATATGCAATATGAAGTCGACACCATCTCGTGGTGGGAAAAAGTATTTTATAACTTTTATTGACGTTACACTCGATTTTGCTAAATATATTTGCTTAATAGTAAGGATGAAGCAATTGATGCATTTATGCAATACAAAAATGAAGTGGAATATCAATTGAATCTAAAGATAAAAATGATTCAGAGTGATAAGGGTGGAGAATACAAATCTCCTTTTGCAGAGATATGTTTGGAATATGGTATTATTCATCAAACTACTGCACCTTATACACCACAATCAAATGGTTTGGCGGAACGGAAGAATAGAACATTAAAGGAAATGATGAATGCCTTGATAATCAGTTCTGGTTCACCGCGAAACCTGTAGGGGGAAGCCATCCTTATGGCTAACATAATACGCAATAGGGTACCCCGAAGAAAAACGCAATCGATTCCATATAAGTTATAGAAAGGAAGAAAACCCAACTGGAAATATTTTAAAGTGTGGGGGTGTCTAGCCAAGGTAGAGGTTCCTTTACCCAAGAGGGTGAAAATTGGACCCAAAACAGTGGACTGTGTATTTATTGGATATGTTGTGAACAGTAAGGCCTGTCGGTTTTTGGTTCACAAATCTGATAATCCTAAAATTCATGTGAATACAGTAATTGAGTCAGATAATGCTGAGTTCTTTGAACACATTTATCCGTATAAAAGTGAATGTGAGCCGATAAGTGAAAGACCTAAACGACCACGGGAAGAATCAACGGAAAATACACTACCTAATGAGGATCCTAGGCGTAGTAATCGCCAACGGAAATCAACTTCTTTCAGATCAGATTTTGTGGCATTCTTGCTTGAAAATGAGCTTCCAATATTTAGAGCAGCTATGTCTTCATCTGAGTCAATCTATTGAAAAGAAGCCGTCAATAGTGAGATCGAATCAATTTTAAGTGATCATACTTAGGATTTGGCTGATCTTCCTTTAGGAAATAAACCTTTAGGATCAAAGTGGATCTTTAAAAGGAAAATGAAAGCCGATGGGACTATTGACAAATATAAAGGTAGACTTGTAGTCAAAAGATACAGACAAAAGGAAGGTCTGGAATACATTGATACATACCCTCCAGTAATAAGGATAACATTAATTAGGATGTTAATAGCACTAGCGGCAGTGCATGATCTTAAAATCCACCAAATGGATATAAAGACAGCCTTCTTAAATGGAGAGTTGGAGGAAGAAATTTACATGGAATAACCTGAAGGGTTTGTGCTTACTGGTAAAGAAGAGAAAGTGTGCAGACTTGTGAAGTTGCTTTATGGGCTCAAGCAAGCACCCAAACAATAGCATGCTAAATTTGACCAAATAATGTTGGCAAATGGATTCAAGATTAACGAATGTGATAAGTGTGTTTACATTAAAAATGTTCTGAATCATGAAGTCATTGTTTGTATGTATGTTGATGACATGTTAATAATGAGTAAAGATATTGACGATATAAATGCTACTAAGTGCATGTTGTCCAGCAAGTTCGATATGAAGGACTTAGGAGTTGCTGATTTGATCTTAGGGATCAGGATTGTCAAAACTCCTTAGGGACTAGCATTATCTCAATCTCATTATATTGAAAGAGTATTGGATAAGTTCAAGTACTTGAATTTCAATGTTGTCAAAACTCCAATTGATTTAAGCTTTACATTTCAAAAGAATGTAGGTGAAAGTGACTCTCAATTGGAATATGCCAGAGTATTGGAAAGTTTGATGTATATTATGAATTGCACATGACCAGATATAGCATGTGCTATTAGCAAACTTAGTGGGTTCACTAGTAATCCGAATCAAACTCACTGGATGGCAATGAAACGAGTGTTGGGGTATCTGAAACATACACAACACTATGCTTTGCATTATAATAAATATCCTGTTGTGATTGAAGGATATAGTGATGCAAATTGGATCACCGGATCAAATGAAGTAAAATCCACAAGTGGTTATGTGTTTACACTTGGTGGAAGAGCAGTCTCTTGAAAATCGTCCAAACAGACATGTAGCGCTCGCT
Source organism: Solanum bukasovii (assembly GCA_029582585.1). Classification (NCBI taxonomy): domain Eukaryota; kingdom Viridiplantae; phylum Streptophyta; class Magnoliopsida; order Solanales; family Solanaceae; genus Solanum; species Solanum bukasovii. Next base: position 7,718 of record JAJOOI010009994.1, on the reverse strand, counting down.
CCACAATAGAATCTAAATTTATTGCTTTAGATAAGGCTGGTGAAGAAGTTGAATGGCTCCGAAATTTCTTAAAGGATATTCCATTCTTGCCCAAACCTGTGGGACCTATTTGCATACATTGTGATAGTCAAGCAGCAATAGGTAGGGCACAGAGCATCATGTACAACGGAAAGTCTCGTCATATACGAAGGAGACATAACACCGTAAGACAACTGCTCTCTAGTGGAATTGTCACAATTGACTATGTGAAGTCAAGCGATAATGTGTCAGATATACTAACGAAAGGCCTACTGAGAGAGGCAGTTGAAAGATCATCTAAGGGAATGGGTTTACGGCTTAGGACAAGTCAGCATGACGGTAACTCTATCTAGCAGACTGGAGATCCCAAGAGCTAGATTCAAGGAGAAAAATAAAGTTGTGACTCATGGTTCGACATTGTCAATCAACTCAATCCATTATCATGATGAAGACAATGTTCAGGAACAAGGTTAAGACTTTAAGGCTTGTTAATGAGTTAATAAAGCTTAAAGTTTTTAATGATTTGCTAAGTTTGGCAGATTTGATCAAATAGTGTATCTACGAGATGACACGGTTAGAAATCACCTATGTGAGTGTGAAGTGTAAGCCGCTTCAAAGAGGATTTTATGTCAAAAGCTTATTATCTATACACTCATGAAATCAGGAGGTGTTCATGGCTGAAATGAACACAACCGTAAGAACCATAAACGGTAAAGGGTTAATTGTATAACATATGGTTGTCTAGATATACACCAAAACTCGACGGTTCAAAGATATCGCATCTACCGATTGACCAAGTATATCCGACATATGGTCACTATGGAAAGTCCAAGGGGAAACCTACTTATCCAGATGCAATTGACCCTTGCTTGTAAAGTACGCACTCGTCCGTGCATTCCTTATGTTATAACCATTCTCCATTCATGTGGGGGATTGTTGGGTATGTAGCAAGAGTTAATGGGAAATAGAGGGAAGATGAAAAGAGAGGAACTTGGAAAGTTGGGAACTTGAAGAGTTGGGAACTTGAAAAGTCCTCTTATGCTTTAGTGAAAAGGCATTTCTCCCTCATCGGTGGTGGAAAGAAAAATAGAAGAGTTTAAATATAGAAACACTCCTATTAATTGTTAAAAGGGTTGGAAAGAGGGACCTTCCTCACGCCGTCGTCGTCATCGTGCGTTCGGCTCGGCTTCGGCTTCGGCTTTGACTTTGGAAAATGATCGATCGAGAGATTATTTTTTGGACAAAGTTCGTTTTAATTATCTAGTTAATTATTTATTTAATTAAATTAAATTAAATTAAATGGCCAAATCGCCAAAACGTTTCAATTAATTAGTTAATTAACCTAAACGTTTCGATTATTCAGTTAATTGACCTACCCGACTCGGATCTGCATGCGACCCGTTTTATTTAAATTTCCCACCATTGAAAGTGACTGTTCTGAAAGGTTGCTACTTTCAGGAACAACCATGACCGTTTGAAAGGTTGCAAACTTTCATGAATGGTCGTGTGGATTCTGAAAGGGTTGCAACCTTTCGGAACTAGTTCCTTTTTCCTATAAATACATTGATTCTTCAGATTTTTTACTTACGAATTTTTTTGATTTCTTCTTCTTCTTCTTCTTCTTCTGCACAAAGTTTCTACGTGTACTTTACTGCTGTTGAGTGGTTCGCTGACACTAGAGTTTTGGGTATCAATACACTGGTGATTGAGATAATTCTATCATGGGAGGACATATTCCAAATCAAACCTCGGATACTAGAGGGGAATAATTTCCTTAAGGGGACACTGTGCATTCAGTGGGCTTGATCTTTTCCGTTTTGTCTTTTTCCAGATTCTGGTATGTTTTACAGATTTTAGTTGTTCATAATTAATTTATGTTCTTACTGGTTCATTAAAACTTTGGTTACTTCGTGTTTCTACAAAGTTTATTGGAATCAGTAATTCTGTTTTAAACACAGATTGACAACATTTCTAACTACACACTTTAACTTCATTGGGTCTTATCATTCCTTAAATTGTTTAAAACTTGGATTATTACACCCTTAAAAAGTCATAACTATTTCTATATTGACTAATAAAACTCAGGCATTTGACATGTGATATTTTGTGATCTATGTTGTGATGATGAAGAAAGAAAATAAATAAGAAAAAAATAATTAAAAAATACAAGTATTTATAAAAAGAAATATTAAAAATAAAGTTTGACTATTTGTTTTTGGTGCTCACTCTCTCAAAGAGAATGAAATATACTCACTTTGCCAATAAATATTTAGGAAATTGATAATTTTAATTTTAAATAGTTCAGGTGGATAATAGGATCATGTGAAGGTAAAGTGTGTATCTGGAAATCTAATAATAGATTAAGGAAGTATTTGACTATTTTCTCAATTTTTTTCCATCATACGCCAATGACACCATTTCCATTTCTTTGTCCAACTCTCCCAAGGTACTTTGTTTTATTATTTATTTTTTAGTTTAACTAATATGTTGATGTAGTTACTTTTTTTTACATGATAAGATAACTTAATACCAACAAGTTTTAAAATATTTTTATTTCTTTTATATTTAAATTATAGAAAAGGAAAATAATAGTAAAAGGTAACTAGGACTATACATTTACTCTTCTTCGTTTTCTTCTTCATATTTTAGTCAATAGAAATAACATCCAAACATCTAGGAGAAACTTAGGTGTCGATGCAATGATGATAAAATTTAGGTATCGATATTCATAAAACTTCAAAAAAATCATATCTAGCTCATTTTTAGTCTTTTTTAAACATGAATAATATACACACGCAAAGCTTATAACAAGTATATTAATCCCGAAAATATATATCTTAAACTATAATTCTAAATAAATGATTTTAAGGAACCAAACTATGGAATGTTTTATTTTTTTTAAATTGTCACAATTTTTAACATAACTTCAAAAATTCATATCTCATTCGTTTCAAATCTATTTTACTTGAATAATTCAGGAATGGGAAGTCTAAACGAGTAGATTTGAAAATATATGGTCTATGTCAAAAGTCAAAATATATTATTTCCATAAATCAAATTTTACAGATCACCATTTCTTTTTCATAAAACTGTCACAATTTCAGCTTACATAAAAAATTCATATCCATCCGTCCCATTTTATGTAGCACCCTTCTTTTTAGTCCTGTAACACCTCAAAAATTTCTAAGCTAAGATCCGAATTATTCTATAACGCCTCGCAACTCTACTCTTAAAATTTGAATCAATTGTGTAACACCTCGAACTTCGAGAAAGGCTAAAGAGGCCTAACGGGCAAGTCCACGAACACAAAATGGACCCTGAACCCTTCACGGAATCCTAAACAATCTGTTTAGGGGTCCACGACTCGTTAAGGGGAGGAGGCCCAACCGTCCAGGGCTGCCAGGATTTGAGTCACCTAAATGGGACCCTAGATGGCCCGTGGTGACTTGTACGGCCTGTTTAGGGGTCCTTACAGGTCTCCCATCAGCTTTTCAATTAAGGTCTATTCTTTAAATGTGGGAATAATTTTGGATATGAATTAAGGTCACTAGAATCCCCTAGCACAAAGTTGAGTTGAAAGCTTTCTTAATTACCGATTGAGTTACATTATGAGATTCTACTTGGGTCTACTTCAAATGATTATATATCTTAGCACATAACGAATTAGGTGTCCCATGAACTATCAAATTAAAGTTCTACAAGTCCTCTTTCCAACGCCACTAAGTTTGCTCCATTTTGAGTTTGGAGTAAAATGTTATGCTCGTTTTAGTAAGGCCCTGTCAGACATTCGAAGTTTTACGGATGGCTATATGGACGGTGAACTGTTTCACGGACCGTGGAGCCCTAAACGGTTCGTGAAGCCTTCCTTTTAAGGCACTCCATCCATTTTTAAGTTGGGTCACTTTGGTCTTTTCCCTATGCCATTTTAACCCCTATTCTAAGCCTAAACCATGACGTTTTCACCTAGTTAAGGGCTTTGAAAGTGTTAATCAGTTCTTTTATGTTAATTAACACTTCAAGTCATTAGAGCAAGGTTTCAAGAGGAGAAAAGCTAGAGTTTTGAGCATTCTTCGAGCTTCGTCAATTTCTCCAAGAACTTTGTTCTTCCAGGTATGTAAGACTGTCATAGTAGTGGACTAGTTTGTCCTCACTCCCTACATCTACTTTAAAATTAGTAAAAGAGTAATATAGGGTTGTATCCTTAGATTTGAGTGTTCTTGAGATGAGTTGATGTTGAGCTCCGAGTTCTTGAGTTCCTGATTCTTTTTGAAATTATAATCCTAGCTATTGAATTGTTATATGTTATGCATTGAGATTCTTGAGTTGATTCGTTCATGTCTATATTTCCGCATGAACCCTATTAATTGAGTATTTTTTAGATGAGTAGTAACGTTGAATTTTGAGTTCTTGAGTTTTGAGTATTGAGTTTTTCTATATTGTTAATGAAATCTTTGAGTTGAGTTTTTCATGTCTATATTTCAGCATGGACCTATTTTGAGTTATAAATTTTGAGGGATTCTTTAAGAGGTAACTGACATGTACTGAATCAATCTGAAAACTCGTTATATTGTTTATGAAGTAGAACTCTCTTTCAACTTAAAAATGATGATTTTGGAACTGTTAAAGTTCTCTTAAACTTCTCTAAATATAGTTCTTTAAACTCTCTTAAACTCACTTTAAATTTTCAAAATCATTGTAAGACAAATAACGTCTTGACAAATTTTAGTAAAAAACTCAGTAATTAGGGTTCATGTGGAAATTAAAATAAGCATGAACGACAACATCAAGAAACTCAACGCTTAAAGAATTACAATATCATAATATAACAATTTAGAACGCTAAATAAGGATAAGTGCATATCAAGAATTCCATAAATTGAGGACAAAACCCTAGATTTGACTTTTTTATGGACTACATTGAGAAGTATGGCGTGAGGACAACTAGTCCAACACTATGAATAGTCTTATATACCTGGAAGAACAATGTTCTTGGATAAACTTGAAGAAAATCTTGAAAGATATAGTGTGGAGAAGAGTCGTGGATTGAAAATATTAGGTGCCTTGAAGAGAATCTTGAACTTAGAGTCTTTAGAGCTGGAGAGATTGGAGAAATCCTCTTCTTGGAGTTCTTGATCTTTGAAAGAAGGAGAATTAAGATTTTAAGAGTTTCTATACGTATAATGATGATATTAGGTTATAAGATGAACTTAGAGAAGTTAATTTAAGGTAAAAATTCAAGAATACCCTTCTAGGAACATACGAAGGCCGTAGAAATAAAAGAAAATGATCTTTTAATGAATCTCGTCGGCCAAATCGACAATCTGGAGGTCCTCTCATTCAAATATTTGGCGGTTTGACAAATGGAGCTTTAGATCACCAAAATAGACAGAGACTTGAGGTTTTCAGGACATTTCAACAAGCTAATTCGGCGACTCGTCAACCCATTGCAAGTTGCCAAATTAGCAGGTGTCCTCGCCGAATTTATCAACTCAGACATGTTTTAGTAAAATAAGTATAATTTTTTACTTTGAATTTGAATAAGGTAAACTTGGTGACGTTGGAAAAAAGACACATAGACCTTTAATTTAATAGGCCATAGGCCACCTATTACATTATATATGGAGAGACATAATCATTTGAAGTTGACCTTTATATGAACTCATGCGAGAACTTAGCCGATAGGAATGCTTTGAACTAAGCTTGGTGTTTGAGGTCCCTTATGACCCTAGATCACTTTTGATACCCTTGATACACTTGGTAAATGACCTTAAAACATATGAGCAAGTAGGACATCACCCGACTCAAGCTCATATACTTTCGACGAACGATTCAGCTTTTAAGAGTAGAGTTGCGAGATATTACAGAATGATTCGGGTCTTGACTTAGAAATTTAGGGGTGTTATACTAAGGCAGTCTAAATGAACTTATCTCTTCACCTTCCTATGCCACAATTATGATTATGTTGGTTTCTTCTATTGATCTTGATATGCATATCATGTTTCATTCTGTCATTTTACATATAGTACTATTTCGCAAGTACTTACGTCCCTTCTGTCGGGGACACTACATCTTTAATTGATGCAGACTCTAGTATACAAGTACGTGATCAAACCGCTCACTAGGTCTTATTTCTTCTAATTTTGGTAAGCTCTTTTCTATTTTCAGGGGTTTAGTCTTTAGATTTCCATCATTTTATGAATATGTGTTGAAGCTATGTCGGGGACCTTATTCCGATAGTCACTACTCAGTTATGTTTAGAGGTTTCATAGATAAACAGTCAATTATACTTCACTTTTGATCTATTGTTTTCTTTATCAATGATTTCAGTGTTATAACTTATTACATTTATGAAAAATGTTTCTTTTATAAGACTTGTCTCTTCAAATCCTTTAAAACTATGTTTCCGCTCATGTCTCTTTCTTTTATAAGGCTATCGTGCACAAACTGATGCACTCACCCATTTATTTTAATATGGTTATTTTAATTTTTGTGATTCACTCTTTATCCAACAATGTATACTCATTTAACGAATATAATATACAAAAAGTCCAAATGCAAGCAATCTAGTTCGAATGAATTGCTAAGTCCATAACTATATCAGCACTAAAAAATGTGATGTAGTGGATAAAATTGTTTTTTTTTCTTAACCAGATGTCTCGAATTCGAGCCATAGGTATGAAAAATCCTTGGTAGAAAGCATTTCCTCCCAAACTGATCCCTACACAGCGTAAATTCGAATTAATTACACTCCAATTTAAATACCGAATACCACACCAAATAGGAACCAAAAAAGAATCTATAACTACATCCAACTTTGCTCTGATGTTTGTGAGAAAAAAATTAACACATACATATATAAAAAAAAAATGGAAGTAATTTTTTATTTTATTAAAGTATGTGATCATCACGTCTTCGACACTAAATTTTGAATATTCCACAACACAAAATATGTAATCATCACATCTTCGACACTAAGTTTTAAATATTCCACAACACTAAAGGGGTGGATTCATGATGCCAATATGATTTGTTGAACTAACAAGAAAGAGAAACCAAGTTTGGTTCAATAATTAGTTCGCCGTTAATTCATTGGTTGCCAATTAGGTTGGTTCATCTTTATTAGATACTTAATCATATCCGATATATTTACATTAAATCAAACAAGTTAACTTTAGTTATTAAAAATTTAAAATAAAATACATATTAACTTAATTATATGGGTACCAAATACCGAATAAAAAAAAACATTGTTAAATCAACCAACTTTAGTATGTTTTCTAATCCTAGCTAGTACTAGACAAGAGGGCCAGACGAGGACCCTTTCTCCATCTCATGTGACAACAAATATTAAGAACTAAAAAATTATTACTACTATTTTCCTATTGTATTTTTCACTCAAAAATATTCGGTGGTTATTTTATAGAAATTTTTTGATTGAATCAGTGTGAAAAAAATGTAATTATTTCATATGAAAAAAACTAAAAATTTATATATTTGCCATCATACATTAGACCATATAGCTGATTCAGTGGAAAATGAGTGGAAAAAATATATTTTATAGCACAAATATCTCATTAATTTATCAACCTATTTATTTATCAATTTAGCTCAGTTCAGTTCATAAAATAACAAATAAAGCAGTTCAAATTCAGTAAAAATTGAATGAATTACGCTATGATATGCATTTTAACTCATTTTAGC
>JAJOOI010009993.1:0-21164 GCA_029582585.1 Solanum bukasovii | reverse complement strand
AAAGCGTGGGCTTTAATGAAAAAAGGCGCAAAGGGAGAAAAACATAAAATGTGTTTGTTTAGTCCAAGACTAATAATTATAACCATGAATGACAAATACATGACCAAAGAAATTGAAAAAAAAAATATGATAAAGTTAAATATCAATTGTTTAGTGTCACTTCTTCATAAGAGACTCATTGACAAGGAAAAGTTTGTCTTAGAACTTTGATGACGACACTGAAGCGCACAAAAAGCGAGGTGAAGCGCTCAACACGTTTTGAGCCTCGCTTTAGGGCTTAAGCGCGTTTAAAGCGCGCCTTTGGTAACACTGGGTTGTCCTCGATCAAGTAAAATAGACAATCTCTCCGTAAAGAGAAGAAAGTTTTACTCTCTAACTCCACTTCTTGCTCTTCCAATACACGAAGACTAGTCAGAAATCATCTATGGGATTAGAGCTAAAGAGGGGTTTGATATAATCAACTTAATAGCACTAGTGATTCAAACCTTTTATCATAAGTCCAAGAATACAAAAGTTTATTAGCTTGACTTTGTTTGACACTGGCGAAATCATAAGCAATTACCAATTTAGTAGAATGGCAACTTCAGCAAATCAATTAGGATATATAGACTTCCCAAAAATGTGATCATGCCCGTTTCAGATCCTCCAAAAATGCGATCATGCCCGTTTCAGATCCTCCAAAAATGCACTACTTTTGGAGGATCTGACACACACCCTGCAGCATTTTTGAAGAGCTCGAGCATATAAAGCTAGACAAGAGGTTCTATATCAGTATATGTAATACCTGAAGATGAAGAAGGGGACCAATCTGAAGACGACGATGATGTTCTAGGGACCCCATTTGGAGAATTACTATAACCAATAAAACATTTGTGCAGGAAGATTTGGCCAGAGATGGAGCTTCCACATTCCACCTGAGCTTTTTGGACAGCATTTTTCACACAATCAGCACAATCAGCGGAGCCAACATCCCCTTCACATTGCCCCATGGTATAAACAGACTGATAGCTTGTTGTGTAGAAGCCATTGCTACTAGCCATGCCATTTTCCAATGTGGAAAAAGCAGTATCCCTTCTTTCCTCAAACCCACTACCTGACAATATTTTTGACACGGATTCTAAATATATATATATGAAAGAAATACTAAATCTTGAACGTGTAATTTGAAGAGTATAATGGGTACGGTGGTATATACTAAAGATTGAACCTATAAAACTTAAATTCTGAATCTGATATAACTACCTAGCTGTGGTTGATGTATGTAGGTATAAGTACATGTTAGACCAAAACCAGAATTTTCGAGACACAACATAAATATGTAACAAAATCACCAGAAACTCAGGAAATACTTAATTTTAAACACATATTTGAAATGCACAACCGGTTCTGCGGTTAAAATCTAACAATTTGAACTCGTAAAATTTAGACTGAAGCATTTTTCCCATTATAAGTCTTCTACAGCATCTCCGTTCCAGAGATTTGAGGGAAACCAGCAACCTCATATAGAGCATGTAACGGTCATAAAGCCGGATTCTTGCAGCAACAGGCTTGCTACCACAGAGCTTATCTATGAGTACTGGCAAACCCCACACACATTTATAGCAGTCAAACATTAGAGAGGTCACCTCTTCACTGAAAAAGACCAGAAATTATGGACTGCCTACTATCAGAACTAAAGAGCGAATAAATAAAATTTAAATTCTAAATACAACACAGCTACCTACACCAGTACTTTTGACACAGAGTATAACTATATATGCAAGAAACACTAAAAATCCAAAAAAGTTAAAATTGAACTCATAAAGTTTAAATCTTGAATCCGCCTATGCTGGAGCATTTTTCCCACTACAAGTCTTGAACAGCATCTCCATTCCAGAGATTTGAGGGAACAGAAACCTCATAGAGCATGTAAAAGCCATAAAGCTGGATTCTTGCAACAACAGGATTGCTACCACATAGCTTATCAATGAGTATTGGCAAACCACTCACACATTTATAGCAGTCAACATTAGAGAGGTCACCTCCACACTGAAAAAGACCAGGAATTATGGACTGCCCACTACCAGTACTAAAGAGCGGACCTATAAACTTTAAATTCTGAATCCGACTTTGACACAGAGTATAACTGTATATGCAAAGAAACACTAAAAATTCAGAGAACATCAAAAAAGTTAAAATTGAACTAATAAAGTTTAAATCTTGAATCCGCCTATGCTACCAGGAGCATTTTTCCCAGTACAAGTCTTATACTGCATCTCCATTCCAGAGATGAGCATGTAACAGCCAAAAAGCTGGATTCTTGCAGCAACAGGCTTGCTACCACATAGCTTATCAATGAGTATTGGCAAGCCACTCACATTTAAAGCAAAGGTCACCTCTACACTGAAAAAGACCAGAAATTGTGGACTTCCCACTACCAGTACTAAAGAGTGAACGTATCAACACAGAGTGTAACTATATATGCAAGAAACACTAAAAATTCAAAATATTTGAAATAGAACTAGTAAAGTTTAAATCTTGAATCCTCCTAAGCTACCTGGAGCATTTTTCCCACTACAAGTCTTGAACAGCATCTCCATTCCAGATATTTGAGGGAAACCAGCAACCTCATAGAGCATGTAACAGCCATAAAGCTGGATTCTTGCAGCAACAGGCTTGCTACCACATAACTTATCTATGAGTATTGGCAAACCACTAACACATTTATAGCAATCAACATTAGAAAGGTCGCCTCTACACTGAAAAAGACCAGAAATTGTGGATTGTCCACTACCAGTACTGGTCTTATAGAACTTGGACTTTGAGGACTGTGAAACAAGAGTGCCAAAAAGGGAAGAAAGGGCTTGTGAGTAAACCCCAGATGGATCTGATAAATCTTGCTTTGCACAACCCTTGTAAATCAACTTAGTGTAATCAGAATCAGATTTAGCTTGTGGGGTTAGCTTGAAAATGGTAAATATAACTAAGAAAAGAGAGAATATGCAAAATGGCTTTGTGGGCAAACCCATTTTTTGTGGATTCTTGATGAATTATTCCATTGTTGTTGGTATTTTATTTTTTTAAATAAAGATTTCAAGCTTTGGGTTTTTGAATAGTGAAAATGAGAAAATGTTGAAGGGTTTATTTTCTGTTTTTGTTTTCTTTCTTTCTTTCTCAAAAAAGGGAGCCTTGTCTTGGTGGTGTAATTCAACTTTCTCTTTTATTGTGCAGATAGAAGTTATCTCTACTAGTAGTACACATGACATGAAAAATACACGATTGTGTCGTAGTGATGAGATTGTTTCACTTTTAATCAAAAGTTTTGAATATGAATTCGGAGTATGGAGAAATTTTGTTGGAAGCATCACCCTCAAATGGGTCCACAATGTGTGATCCCGATTTAGTTAGAGTTTCAATGCAGACTCCGACCATTGGATGGAAAACCAAAGAAAAAAAGATGAAAAATATTAATATTTTTTCATTCGGTGTTCAGTATTTTCATTGGAGTTTGATTAATCTAAATATATGTTGTGTAACGCTCCATTCAAATAAAGCACTATATAACAAATTTTTTCTTATACTCAAAACTAGAACTCAAAAACTTAAATTAAACGAGAATTAGCTTAATTTACCACACTATTATCTTTTAGTGATAGATGAATAATAGATGATTATTTGATGGTAGTACTATTATACTTTAGAAAATAGTCCATTTTTACGAAGAAGTGGTAATTATTTTATTAGAAAAATAGTTAGTCTTTTTTTAAGGAGAAAGTGATGGTCCCTACGTTTTATTATGTACTACTAACTGTGTTTGATTAGACATGATCACATGTAACTAGAGAATTTATTGAAAAAGAATTTATGGTGTTAAATCTATTATAAATATTTTTGTAGTCAGTCACCCTCAGGTCATAATAGAGTCTAGTATAACATCGGTAGGAAGATAATGCAGCTAAGCCGAGACTTGCTTCTGAGGCATTTCAGACTTTACTTGTTGTTGCCGATATGATCTTAAAAATTCTTATGATGGTTCATTGACATTAATTAATACATAAGATTGAAACATAATTGAACTTTTAAGATTAAAATTATGTGTCAATAGTATTTTCAAAAAGAAAGTTCACTAAGTCAAAATTAGAATAGTTCTTGTAGAAAAACTTATGTAATTCTACTATTAGAAAAAATCGATCTAATCAACTTACATTCCGCAATTGACAAGTGTAATAGACGGAGTAATTTAGAGTGTTACATGAAATATGAAAGTAACATTCTTTTTAGAAAAAATAATTTAAGAATGAAAGATTCTTATTATTTTTTATTAAGAAAATTATGATATCTTAGTATTTGTACTACTAATAAAAAATAAAAAAAACTCATAGAGTGGAAGAAATATTCCCTAGGTAAGAGAGAGGTGAGAGTAGATGAAGAGAATTAATTAACTTCATAAGTTTGACCGACCTTATTCAATTCCAATATTTGAAATTTGAATATTTTTGGGTATATTTGTCTCTTATGTTGAAAAAAAATAATTAATATTTGCCTCTTATATCCACTATTAATGGAGTTCAACCAACATCATGTGAAGTATTTGTGTTTTTTTTTTAGTGCTCGGACACTAGGACAGATGGAAAAGTAATTTTTTTGTTTTTGTTGAAATTTAAATTTAAAATTTCATGATTTTCAACTCACTTCGATTATTATTAAGTCATATCCTTGAATTTAACATCAGTGAAGCATTATACAATTAAGAACATCGAAAGTTATCAATATGATTTGTGGTAAAATCGTTGAGATCTCTACAATTTTAATTGATAATCTCAAATTTGAACCTCCAGAAATAACGGAAAATATGTTGAGAGCATGAAAAAAAAATCTATTGGAAACAAAACACCCTGAAAATATAAATATCAAATACCGAAGAAATAAAAGAGTAAAAGTTCTTTAATCACGTGTAAGCCAATTTTAAACAATTGGGGCAAGTAGTAAGAACCACATGAGGAGATCTCTGTCATGTGATAACCTGCAAGGTGGACATCATTAAGTGAGAAATAAACAAATAACATTAAGATTTGGCCCAAAAAAGTTAAAAATGGACTTAGAGGGTGTTTGGATTGGCTTAAAAGTTGATCAAACTTATTTTTAAATCAATTTTTGACTTCTAGAAGTGTTTGACAAATATAAAAAATAACTTAAAATAAGTTACGAAGTGTTTGGCAAGGTAAAAAATGACTTAAAATAAGTTAGAAACCAAAAGTAGGTCTCCACTACTTTTTATTTTTTGACTTAAAAGTCATTCAATTTGACTTTTTATTTTTAACTTAAAAACTATTTTTTTTTAAGTCAATTCAAACGAGCTCTTAATGGTGAGACCGTACGTATTGATCCCCCAACTTTCTATGGAGGGTTACGTTATAGTTTCACAAAGAACTCATTCGAAAGTTATATCATCAATATTCATAAGCTAACACACATGAAAAAAATCGCCTAATTCCTGTAAAATAGCCCCTAAATGAAATTTAAAAATGGTGAGACTATACGTACTGCTCCCTCAACTCAATACGAAGGTGTCCGTAATGATTTCGTTAAAAAGTCATTCGAAATCCCTATCACCAAAATATTCATGGATTAACACACAAAAAAAACTAAGAAAATCAACTAATTCACTTAAATTGACCCTTAAATGTCCAAAATGGACTCTAAAAATGGTGAGACTGTATACTGCTCCCCCAACTCCCACAGAGGGTTCTGTAAGGTTTCGCAAGAAAATATTCTTAAGGTCATATCACCTAAATATTCATGGGCTAACACACACAAAAAATTGAGAAACATCTGATTCGTGTAAATTGGCCCTAAATGTCCAAAATGCACTCTAAAAATGGTGAAACTATACGTACTCCTCCCCCTCCCCCCCCAATTTCCTCTGGTAAGACTGTAAGTACTGCTCGCTAACTCCCACAGAGGATTCTATAATGGTTTTGCAAGAAAATATTCTTGAAGTCATATCACTCATGAGCTAACAAAAAAAACTTAAGCAAATCGCCCCAATTCTTGGAAATTGGCCCCTAAATCTCCAAAATGGACTCTAAAAAGGTGAGATTGTACGTATTGCTTTCCCAACTCCGTACAGAGGGTTCCGTAATGGTTTCGTAAGAAATTCATCCGGAAGACATATCACCAAATTAATCATTGATTAACACACATGAAAAACAGAGAAAATCACCTAATTTTTGTAAATTACCCCTAAATCCCAAAATGGACTCTAAAAATGGCGAGATTGTACATACTACTCCTCAATTCTCTATGGAGGTTTCCGTAATGGTTTCACAAAAAATCGTTTGAAAGTCATATCACCAAAATATTCATGGGCTAATACACACGAAAGATTAAGAAAATGAGCTAATTCCCGTAAATTAGCCCCTAAATGTTCAAAATGGACTCTAAAAATAGTGAGATTGTACATACTGCTCCTTCAACTCCCTAACGGATGGTTCTGTAATGCCTCAAATGGACTCTAAAAATGGTAAGATTGTACGTACCGCTCCTCCAACTCCCTACGGAGGGTTTCGTTATGATTTCGTAAAAAAATCGTGCAAAAGTTACACCACCAATATTCATGAGCTAACACACTTGAAAAACTGAGAAACTCGCCTAATTTTTGTAAATTGCCTTAAATGCCTAAAATGGACGCTAAAAATTGTGAGACTATATGTACTACTCTTCAAACTCCTTATAGAGGGTTCCGTAATGATTTCACAAAGAATTCGTTCGGAAGCCAAGAACCTATTTCACCAAGTTGTGCTAAAAATATAATCGATCGAAATCAAAACTTTTGCAATTATGAAATTCCGTTCAAATAGAAAGCATTTTGGCCAATTCAAGGTCAGCCGAGAGTTGTAAAAAATGATTTAGTGGCGAACCATGAGAAAATTCCGTAGTTGCTCCAACACTAGGGTTGAACAAAAAAGGCTCAACCTTTCACTATTCAGGAGTAAAGAAAAACAAATGCGATCTAAGCAAGACGCCCTGGTTCCGAAAAGGGATCGAAGAGAATGTAGTTCATTCAAGGCTCACACAAAATAATTAGAAGCACCTTTTTCTATTGAAGTATTGATATTGACTTTATTTATTATGGTCCAACAAGCATAATAATCTAAAAGGTGTCAAGTTTAGTCAAAGAATTTTTTGGTTATATGATTTTCGACACTCTATTTTCAAAAACCTCTACAGGTCCTTATGTAATGAAACGTGGAACAATACGTATAGCTTCACCATAATTCACACCATATTTTTTGCATTTAGGGTCACTTAATTAAAATTAAGCGATTTTTCGTGTGTGTTAACATACTCACTACATCAAACTTAAACATCTTTATTGTTAAAATTGAACTCGAGTACTTACCGTCGCACCCGGCACCACAACTCGTTTGTTAATATTCATACGCTCCTTTAAAATAAAAATATATAAAATTATTAAATTTGCTCTCACAATCACCACCATTGATCTCATCAAATCACAACCGTCCATTCCTTGTCCCCAAAATTCATAATCCTTCACTACTATTCTCTTCCCCAGTCGCCGCCTCTTTTCCAGATTTTCTCTTACACAAACCCTCACTCTCTCTTCTCCCTCACACACACTCTAAAATCTACAATTTTTTTGTTATACATATATATATACATCTTATATATATAGATAGAGAGAGAAAAAGTATAGAGGGAGAGAAAAAAAAAGTATGGATTCAGATCAAGCAAAGCTATTTATTGGTGGGATATCATGGGAAACATCAGAGGAGAAGATGAAGGAGTATTTTCAAGGGTATGGTGATGTTTTACAGACCGTAGTAATGAGGGATAAGATTACTGGGAAGCCTAGAGGATTTGGGTTTGTTGTATTTGCAGATCCTAGTGTTCTTGATAGGGTTCTTCAGGATACCCATGTAATTGATGGACGTACGGTGAGATTTTTTGTGTTTTTTTTTGCTTATTTCGTGATTTTAGCTTATGGGGTTTCGTTATTTTGTTGGTTTCTCTGTTTTAGCTTCTGGGGTTTCATTAGTTTGGCTATTTTCGTGATTGTTGATTTTATTTGAAATTTTGTAGTTGTGGAGTTTTGGTTAGGTGTACTGATTTTGTGATTGTTTTCTGGGAATTTCCTGATGTGGCATTTCCAATTTAGGATGTGTTTTTGCTTCTGTTACCATGATGTGAAGTTCCTCTTTTATTTGGGGCTTCTGGGTGTTGTTTATTTTTCTGCTTTATTTACCCTGGGTTGTGGAGTTTTGGTTAAATGTGCTTGTTTTGTGATTGTTTTCTCGGTGTTTCCTAATGTGGCATTTCCAATTTAGGTTGTGCTTTTGTGTCTATTATCGTGACATTTGAGTTGTTTTTGTGGGGTATTTATTTGGTTGCTGATTATCCATTTTAGGCATGTCTTTATCCTTGTTGAGTTCTGATACAGATATGATCTTAGTTTGATTATGCTCTTTGGGTACTAAAGTTTTAAGTCTTTTCTTGGGTCTCTCAGATCACTTCATTTCTAGAGCTGGTTTATGCTTATTAAATTTTTTGGTATGGTTTTGTTATCTTCTTCTGGCTGTGCTTTGTATTTATCAAGTTCTCCTGATATTTAAAGTAAAATCTGCATCTTTTGTGTTGTCGTTTCTTGTGGGTAATAGTTTCTCTCAGACAATTTTGTGAGTAGACAAATTCTCCTGATACTCAAGTAAAGTCTGCATCTTTATATTGTGTTTTTTTTTTTTTTGTAAATAATAGTTTCTCGAGTCAGTTTTGTGAGTACACACTGTGTTGCTTGTGTCCTTTTTTTAAAATGTGAAAACAGTGGATTAGGTTAACTTATTCTTTGCAGTAGTTCTGTTGTGCGTTTGAGTGCCACGTGGGCTGAATGATTCCTAATGTGCTGTGTATTGGTGTTTTGTGTATGTGTGATGATTTTTGCTATAGTGCATGTTGCTGTTGTTCCTTGGGAAGCTAGAATTATGTGACCAGATTGCTTCTGTTGATCGAGCCGTGCACTTCGATGCAACGGGTTTCTTATTACCATTATACTCCTTTTCATGTTTCAAAAAAATTATTAGGTTGATGTGCCTTTCTTTGTGGATTAGAGGACTGTATATACAATGTGGTGAATAGAGTTGTAAATTTGTAAGATTCTCGAATATTTAATTATTTGTTATATGATGGGTAGACTTGCTTGGGATAAATGTGTAGCAGTAGTAGTAGTATTTTGCTAGGTGGTGTGTCTCTATTGTGCCTTCCGAAGCTGGAACTGTGCTGCAAAGTGTGTTTCATTATCAAGCCATGCACTTGATGCAGTGGATGGGAAGTCGGATGATTGTTTCCTCCCCGATGTTTTTGACACTTTCTTTGTGTGATAATGATGAAATAATATCTGACTTGTTGAAAAAAATGTCCTTAATGTGGCACATAGAGTAGTAAATATTTCTGTTATGCAGTGTGCTGACTTGTAGATAAAGATAAGTTTTTCTTCTTTCGGTTGATGGGATGCAGGCAGGTTTATTTTAGTCCTGATGTCCTCTTTTGGTATTATTAATGAGAGTAGATAATAGTTTGTTCACAATGAGTTCTGCAGTGGTGATGGTAAGTAGGTAACTGATAAGAGCACTATGATAGTGATTTATTTTTAGTTAATATGCATTGTCTTTCTAGATTAGAGCATTATTTGCTCTGAACATTTTAGTGACTTAATAGGGCATTTGTTGAATCATCCCTTTGTTGCTAGTTGCACTGTCAAATGGAAGATTTCCTGTGATAATTTCTTAAAGTGGCGTCTTTTACAGTTCAGTGCTCTTATACTGTGTCATAGTGCCACCACTTGGGTAAAGGCGCTTCTATTAAGATGTCAAATCATTTGTACATTTATTTGTTTTTCCAGGCCCGTTGTTTCATCTTTACTTTTGGGAAGTCATAATAAGACGTTCTTTGTCAAAAAAAAGTGTCATAATAAGACGCATGTTCAACGGAAGTTTAGTACGTTTCAGATGATAATTTTATGTCTTTTAGTAAGAGGTTTCCCCCCCTAGTAATAACCTAGTTGATGGAAAATTTGACTTAAATTTTGGGAATCTTTTTATTAAAAAAATCTGTCCTTGTCTATCTTGCTTGCATCTGAAATTGTTTTTCTTTTACTTAGCTCAATGACATTTTTTTCTGTATAGGTTGAGGCTAAGAGGGCCTTGTCCAGAGAGGAACAACAGGGTCCAAAATCTGGAAATATGGGTAGTGCTAGAAGTTTTGGAGGCGGTGGAAATACCAGGACCAAGAAAATATTTGTTGGGGGATTGCCTCCTACTCTGACTGAGGATGGCTTTAGAACTTACTTTGAAACTTACGGTAATGTCACTGATGTTGCAATTATGTTTGATCAACAGACCAACCGACCTCGTGGGTTTGGCTTCATTTCATTTGATTCTGAAGACGCAGTAGATAGGGTTTTGCACAAGACATATCATGATCTCAGTGGGAAACAAGTAGAAGTAAAACGTGCTCTTCCTAAAGATGGTAATTCTGGTTTTGGTGGTCGTTCCACGGGCAACGGTGGTAGTGGTATGGGTGGTGGAAGTTACCAGGGGTATGGTGCATCTGGTGACAATCCCAGTTCTTATGACAGAATGGATACCAACAGATACATGCAATCACAAAACACCGGAGGTGGTTATCCATCTTATGGTTCCTCTGGATATGGTACCGCAGGTTATGGTTATGGATCGTCCAACAATGGCATGGGTTATGGTGCTTATGGAAGTTACGGTGGAGCCAATCCTGGCTATGGGGGTGTCAATCCTGGATATGGTAGTCCTGCAGTTGCTGCCTTTGGAAATCCAAATGTGCCCGGCACTGGTTATGGTAGTGGTCAAGCTGGTGGACCAAGAAGCTCGTGGGGCTCTCAGGTTCCTTCTGGATACGGAAATATGGGCTATGGTAATGCATCCTGGGGTGCTTCAAGTGCAGGTGGGGCTGCTAACGGAGGATCTGCTACTGGCCAGTCTCCAACTGGGGCCACAGGATATGGAAATCAAGGTTATGGCTATGGTGGATATGGCGGAAATGATGGTGCTTATGGAAATCCATCTGTTGGAGGTGGTGCATCGGGAGACATGCAATCAGGTGGAGGTTACATGGGCGGTGGCTATGGCGATGCTAGTGGAAATTCAACATTGAGGTCTGATACCTCTCAAGGTTCTGGTAATTATGGTGCTCAGCAAAATGGACCCTATGGTGGTGGCTATGGTGGTGCTCCAAGTCGGCAGGTTCAACAGCACTGATCATAGTGCTCGATTTCATCCATTAACTCACCTATAGCTGGAGTGGAGGGTTTCGCCTACTGGTTTCGTTCCACATACAGTTTATTCTTGCAAGCATTATATGCTAAATGGGATTGGTTGGATTGCTTTAATTTTTGTAGTTTGCAGTTGTTTCAAGTTTACAATAAGTATTTGTCACTAGTATTTGCCTATTTGGTAATATTTTCTGTTAACTGTAGTTTTAATTTGGCTTGCTTATGGTTAAGGGAGAACTGAGAAGGGTCAAAAATATACCCCTCAACTTTTGTTTAATAGTTAGTTTTACCTTCTGTTATAACCCCATACCTTTCAATTGGATGGAAAACTCCAAATCAGATAAAATTACTCATCACCCTAATATAACCCAAACCTGACCTAACTAACTTAACCCTAACAAATATACCCATTTCCATACTGATTACAACTTGGGCTCTCAAGTCTACATCTCCAGCGACCTTCATCGTCCTCTAACAACTGCTGTGCATTTGGATTTGGTATCCATTCTAAGGCGTTCTGTAGTTATGATTATAAGTGAAAGAAGTGGACTTTGATTCATCTTTTGCTATCATCACTTTTCTGACCTTTGCTGTGTTGTTCAACATTGTACTGTAATCTAGTCCTTCTATGCCTTGTTTCTTCAACTCATGTTGCAATTTAGGACCTTTGCTGTGTTGTTCAACATTGTACTGTAATCTAGTCCTTCTATGCCTTGTTTCTTCAACTCATGTTGCAATTAGGGTGGGGGTTAAGTTAGTTGGGTCGGGTGGCGGGTTATTTTTTAAAAGAATTGGGTAATAATAGTCGAGAATGCAGGTGTTGCTATATATTTCATGAGCAAGAATCGTCTTGCCTGAAAAGTGTTGGAACAACTCTGTGATAAGGTATGATTCATAGACTGTGATTCTTTAGTGTAGTTTGTCTTTGTATGTGATTATACTGTTAGACTAGTGAAACAAAATTCAATGATTCCACAAACTATGTGTTTCGATTAGATTCTTCAGAATGTGATAAGAAATGACTAGTTAAATGTTGGAAACTTGATAAATCATTTTGTCTCAAGCAACATAACATTCATATGATGAAAAAGAAGCAACATTACAAGAAGTTACAATAGGACTAGAAAACATTGTTTGAGGTATCATGACACAAAGTAGCTGATCAGGATCTTTTTTTTTTTCTTTCAAGCAGTAGTGCGTGGAAGCGTTGGAATGCTGTTGATATCAAGTTTCGGGCTGTTGTTGATTTCTATGTTGGAAAGTATAGGCATGGCTGTATTTCCCACCTGGATTTTCTGCAGCTCG
Organism: Solanum bukasovii; assembly: GCA_029582585.1. NCBI lineage: Eukaryota > Viridiplantae > Streptophyta > Magnoliopsida > Solanales > Solanaceae > Solanum > Solanum bukasovii. The sequence goes on along the minus strand of JAJOOI010009993.1, from coordinate 8,560 downwards.
GACAAATTGTTGATTTCTATGTTGGAAAGTATAGGCATGGCTGTATTTCCCACCTGGATTTTCTGCAGCTCGGACAAATTGAGGAGTCTTAAGCATTTGAGCTGAGGGAAACCTGAAGCTGAACAGACCATTTCCTCCCCCACATAGGCATTATCAGTGAGGACAAGAATCCCTAAACTAGGAAGCTTCTCCAAGATTGGCATGGAGTCTTGTTTAAGACAAGACTTATGAAGAAGTAAGTGAGTGAGATTCGGGGAGATTTTGGGAGACGGTGATAGGAGTCCAATAAATCCTTTGAATTGCAAGGTTCGGAGTACTTCACAACTTAAGAATTCTTTTAGAACAGTACTATATTCGTTTGCAGAGCAATCCAAATCTATGATGTCAATGGAGCAATGTAGCTGACATTCGTTTGAAGTACTAGTTCTCATGTAACTGGTGATTGATTTGAAGTCGGGGAAATTATTGTCAACCTTTGCTTCCAAATAACGGAGTTTACAAAGTGTGGAGACATCATTAGCTCTGCACAAGCTTGTGTTGAAGTTCACCAAGGTTTCAAGTTGTGTCAAGTCATTGAGTTGGAGGTTTTTACCATCTTGAGTTGCAAATTTTAGCGGAAGGTATAAATGTTTCAGCCTCCTCAACTTCCATAGAACGTTTGGGATTTTTATCTCGTATACTCCTTGTTCTACTCTCAAATCAAATACTCGCAAGTAGGATAACTTGCTAATAGATGATGGCAACTCATCGAGGATGCACCCTTTGAAGCTTAGATACCTCAAGAACTCGAGACTGGAAATATTCGTCAGTAGTTTCTGCCTATGAAAATCAATCCCATCAAAATCAAGAATTCTGATCACTGCAAACTCCTTGAGGTTAAGCATTTTATCAAGGAAGACCAATTCATGCTGGTTTCTAAGAAGAACCACTCTAAGACTCTGAATAGTTTTAGCAACTTTAGGAGGGATATCAACATTGTGCTTACCTAGATATATCACAAGTCGACGTGGTCCATCACTCGATGAGAGTGAACAGTCCTCTCGTCTTAAATCGATGATTTTGAGAAAACATTTTTCTTCACAATTTGAGACACACAAATTTTCCATACCTTGAACAAAGCGACAAGCCTTGAAAATTTTCTTGGTTGTTGGAACTTCCTCTGGTTTCACCTCTACCACGCCCATAGCTAATTCTTTCAGATATCTCTCAGTCATGTCCATCGTGCTCTCCCCTTTAACACTTTGTCTTGTTGATAATAACCCTTCCATCATCAACAAATGGGACAACTTTTCGGGATCTATCAATTGATTTTCGAGGAAATGACCTAAGTAAATAAAGCATGGTTGCAAGTAGTCTGGTAACTTTTTATAAACTAGACAACAGAATTCAGAGATAAATTCTTGGGTATTTTGTTGCACCATCTCCCACTCCTCATCACTTTTTTTAGATCGCAGGTACAATGCAAGATACTTGATCATCCCTGGTAAGCCGTTACAACATCTAACCATTTCCATTATCATCATTTCTCGATCTGCAAAATATTACACAGAGTTAGATTTTGTGGGATTACTCACACTGAGTAAGTTTTAGTAAATTTAACTGACCTGATGAAGCCCTGTGAGATAATACCTTGTTGAGCAAAGCCCAACTATCACCCTTGTTCAAGGGCGTCATGTTATGCACAGATTGACTCTGTTTTTGTGATATGTATTCCGCTACATATCGAACCCGGGTAGTTACAAGTACGTAACTATCCGAGTGTAACTTTGGTAGTGCTCTGTAAAGAGTTTCCCAAGCTTGTATGGATCGTACATCATCAAATACAAATAAGGTCCTCTTAGAATTAAATATTTTCTGAACACGTTCGTGCAATTGTTTTTCTGAGCTGCTGCACCGCATCCATTGATGATTACCTGACTCCAGTATTTTCTCAAGTATGTCTCCAACTTCAAAGTCGTTGTGAGGAACATCAATCCATATCCGAATATCAAACCTTTCAACAATGACGGAATTGTTATGTACTGAATACTGATCTAAGCAAGTGTAGTTTTGCCTGAGCCAACAACTCCGTATATTGGAATAACTGGTACTCCAATATGGGAGGATGGATGAGGACGAAAAAGATGAATAGTTAGATAACAGTGATTTGCACAATATCTTTTTCGAGACCAATTATGTCATTGATTTGATCTTCTGGATACTGGAACTAAGAGATCTCCGTGTTTTTGAAGATTCCATTTGATAAGTGAGTTTTTCAATTATCCTCACTCTGTTTTCAATTTCATATACCCTGTTTTTTTCTTCATACATCAAATTAATACTAGATACAAGAAATTAATACTAGATACATATAATAAATACATGAGATTAATACTTGATATTGATATGTAACATATGAATGTACTTGTGCGCCCATGTATCATAGTCTACTTGTTCATATGGAATAAAAGATTAATATGTCTTCATGATACGTCATTGATGAATCGAACCTATAGCAATGCCGCTCTCCTTGCCCGCCCCATCCGCTCTTAGTCAGCTAACCAAGAATCACAAGAATTGTCCCTTTCATCCGTTCCTTCCCAAGCTTTAGGTTAGGGAGCTGGACGATAATAGCCCCTCCGCATCCCAAAGCGCGCTGCCCTCTTAGCCTTAACCAGCAAAGGGGGATAGCCATGCCAATCCAAGCACAGTAAAACTGTGCCCACTCTACCTTTCTTTCTTTACCCTAGACTCCGTTCTTCAAGGAGACCCATGGCGATGAGATGAAAATTGCCTCCATTCGGCGGTTTTCGTGCCACCACAATGGCATAGCATCGAAAGAGTGACCAGAACCTACGTCTGATTATATTTGTGTTGATCTGATCAAAGTCCATCAGTTTTTTATGTAACTAAGGGGTTAACACATGTTCATGATATATATGTGCAATTATACACTCATGTATCAAAGTGTTTAGTTTGTTGGATACATCATATATTGATAATAGATACATCAATTAATGAATTTATTATTTTTAAGAGTAATAAAATGAAACTAATCAAATTACATAACCAAAATATACATGTTTTTGTCATTAATAATATTAATGAATTTATTATTTTAAAGAGTAATAAAATAAAATTAATTAAACATAGATACACTCTTTGATTTTCGTCTTATATTAAGAGATTTGACTAATTTAAATTTGCAGAATTAGTTGTCCATATATTATAAAATTTTCAATTACTCCTTTAATTAAGGAAATCGGTTACTATCATTTAATTCAAACAAATAAAACATGTGTCTCGATTTTTAAAACCGTCGGATACATGTATCTGAAGAGTAATGATACATGTATCCAAAGGACTAAATATGGTAGATGAATTAATATTCGAAACTATCGCGAATCTTTGTAATTGTGACCTAAACTAGTGTGATTTATGGTTTAAATAAATGCGAAGAAGTAAACAATGGCAGAGCCAAATAAATGTGAAGAAGTAAACACATGAACTAGATAAATTAGAAGGTTCAACATACTATATATACATAAAAAAAAAATTAAATATTTTTCAAGAAAAGGGATTCATCCGAATTCCAAACCCTCTACCCCTAGCTCCAAGTTCGCTCCGCGCTGTCACCCCTATATAAATAATATAATTTCTCATCCAAAAAGATTCAAACGAATTTAGCTCTATCTAGTTCCGCCCCTTCCATGCTAGAAAAAAAAAATACATTGCATGATAAACCGAAAAATACGTATTTGGCGCCACTTAGCAACAACCTTTGCTTCTCATTTTCTTCACCCAAACAAACTAACAGAAATTGCCTTAACCATTCTTTTTCTCTTCTCTTGTTTTTTTCTTTGTCTCAATCAAATCTTTCTCTTTTTTCTACTTTTTTTTTTCTTCCTTTTTCTCCAAAACATAATGCTCATCTGCTTCCCTCTTCCGCCTGATATTTGACTCATTTTTTAAGAAAAAAAGAAAACTTCTCCTCGTCGCCGTAATCCACCCGCATTTTTTTTTTCAAAAAGAAAAAATGCCGCCTCAATTTCACCTTCCCCAAACTATAAAAACTCAACCCGCTAAAAAATCCGACCCGAATCCTCTCCAATCGGATGACCCGATCATCGTCGTCGATCTCGTATGGCCATTCGGAGATCTAGAAGGACTTGATCGGGATGATTTTCGAGAGGCAGCTTACGAGATTTTCTTCACGGCGTGTAGGTCATCGCCGGGGTTTGGTGGTAGGACGGCGGCAATTTCTTCGTCATCGGACGGGTTGGGTGAAGGAAATGGATCCGGGTCGGGGTCGGGGTCGGGTTTGTCGGGTCCCGGGTCACCGAAACCGACCGGGGTAGGGATGGCGATAACTAGTAGGGTGAAAACGGCGTTGGGGTTGAAGATGTTGAAGAAGTCTCCGTCGCGGAGGAAGTCTGGTGGCGGTGGTGGTGTTAATGGTCCGTCTTCACCTGCTGGAGTTGCGAGCCCGAGGACACCCTCGGGCTCGACGGTGCAGCAGGCGAAGATACGGAGGCCGTTGACGTCCGCCGAGATTATGAGGTTGCAGATGAGAGTGTCGGAGCAGAGTGATAATAGGCTAAGGAAAACTCTTATGAGAACTCTTGTAGGCCAAGTACGTAATTTGCATGCATTTGAAACTATTTTAATTCATTTTTAATACTAAAATTGCACGTTTTGCCTTTTAAATGATTAATCTTTTACGTTCGAATATAACTTATGAAATATTATGATATAAAAATATAAATTTATGTCAGGTGAAAAGTTAATATTTCTCATCAAGGGCATGAATTAAAGACCGACCAACACAAACAAATGACCTTTTATTTTTGTCAAAATTATTTTTGTGTCCCAAAATTGCAAATGGCTTTGTGAAAAAGTTCTTTTTAGAATTTTTATTTGTTTTATTAAAAGAAAATGTGTTTTTTGCTTAATAAACCATAATTTTCAAATTTTATTACTTTGACCCTACATTTTGTATGCTTTATCTCTCTATTAATTCCCTTTGTTTTAATTTGTGAGTCTTAATTTTCCTTTTTAGTATGTTTAGAAAAATGCTACTCCTTAATACTTTCACTTGTTTCAATTTTATTTGTCTAATTTTGACTTGACACAAAATTTAAGAAAGTAAAAAATATTTTTGAATTTTATAGTGTTAAACTAAAGATACGTGGCATGTACCTAAATGTTGTTTAATCTTGTGACCTTAAACATAATAAATTTGCCAAAAACGAAAAGACATTCTTTTTTGAAGCAGACTAACAAAGAAAGTAAGACAAACAAATTAAAACGAAGAGAACATATTTAGTAACTCAACATATTTAAAATCATAAGATTCAAAAAGCATTTCGATGCATTGTTAGATTAAGGCCATAAGCCAAGATTTTGAAGTCTTTACTTATTTTCTTCATACACAATCAAACTAAGACACCTAAATTGAAACAGACGGAGTATATGTTTCTTCCTTAAATACTACTAGTAACATTATTATTGTCTAACTCATAATTCTTATAATGTTTGCATCCTAGCATTACCTTAGTACCTCAAATGGAAGAATTTTTGTGCAGATTGGGAGGAGAGCAGAGACAATAATCTTACCATTGGAGCTTTTACGCCACCTTAAACCATCCGAATTCAACGATCCTCAAGAATACCATCTATGGCAAAAGCGTCAGCTTCGTATCCTGGATATAGGCCTTCTCCTTCACCCTTCTATCCCAGTAGAAAAAGACAATGCATCTGCATCGCGATTACTAGACATCATTCAAGCTTGTGAGATCAAAACAATCGACACTAGCAAGAATTCCGAGACCATGAAATCACTATGTAATGCAGTAGTCTCCTTAGCTTGGAGAAGTGTTGATGACACTCCTAGTGATACATGTCGTTGGGCTGATGGATTCCCTCTCAACATCCACATTTACACGGCTCTCTTGGGATCGATCTTTGATCTTAAAGACGATACGTTAGTCCTTAATGAGGTTGATGAGCTTCTTGAATTGATGAAAAAGACATGGTCTACATTAGGTATTACTAGATCAATTCATAACTTGTGTTTTACATGGGTGCTTTTCGAGCAATATGTTGTGACTAACCAAGTCGAGCCTGATCTTCTTGGTGCAACATTGACTATGTTAACGGAAGTTGCAAATGATGCTAAGAAAGTAGACAGGGATCCTATTTATCTTAAGATGTTAAAGAGTGTTTTAGCCTCGATGAAACGATGGTGTGAGAAGAGATTGTTGAATTATCATGCCAGTTTTCACACGGAAAATATTGGCCTAATGGAAAATATTATTCCTCTTATGTTCTCTGCTTCAAAAATATTAGAGGAAGATGTTCCGGGATATGTATCTTCTGCTGCTGAGAAAGGGGATGTGAAAGATGATTCAACGGGGAATAGAGTGAATCACTTTATCCGTTCATCGTTAAGGACTGCATTCAATAAGGTTTGTATTTTAGTACTTCTATCAATAGATGTATATATGTTCAGTTCTAATAAAAACGTTAACATCGCTGTTTTTTTCATCTAGATGTTGGAAGAACGGAATATAAACATCACAACTTTTGAAAACGACGATGTGATAGAGACACTCATCAAGTTAGCTAATGCAACTGAAGAATTGGCAACTAAGGAGAAGGAAGTTTTCACTCCCGTCCTGAAGAAATGGCATCCGATTGCAGCCGGTGTTGCAGCAGTGACATTACATACTTGTTATGGAACTTTGTTAAGGCAATACCTTGCAGGTACAACATTCCTCACGAGCGAGACAGCATTAGTGTTGCAGAGGGCTGGGAAACTCGAAAAGGTTTTAGTCCAAATGGTGGTGGAAGATTCTGTAGATTCCGAGGACGGAGGCAAACTGATGGTGAGGGAGATGATTCCTTATGAAGTTGACTCAATCAAAATTAATTTATTGAGGAAATGGATCCAAGATAGTTTGAAGAAAGGGAAAGATGTTCTTGTGAGATCAAAAGACTCTGAAGTAAGTCATTTTGTTACTCTTACTATTTATTAATAGGGGCTTCTATAGTCATACTAAAAGTAATTAACAAAAGGGCAGCCCAGTGCATAAAGCATCCCCGTTCACACAGGTTCGGGGGAAGGGACGTACCCAAGGGGGCTTCTTCACTCAATGAGGCAATGCGCCCTTTGTTTGAATGGTACTTAGATTCATAAAGAATGATTCTTTTGAAGTTATACGGACATTCTAAAAAAGAATGTCAGCTTACCGTGATGCAAGCATGAGTGGCTGATTCCACAACTTGAACACATGTTTACTGTATTAATGCAAAATATTTTGTTATGCAGACATGGAATCCAAAATCCAAAAGTGAGCCATATGCACAATCAGCAATTGATCTAGTGAGACATTCCAAGGAAGCAGTGGACAATTTCTTCGAAATTCCTACAATCATCACTGAGAATTTGGTTAATGATATCGCTGATGGCATCGAGAACTTATTCAAAGATTATGTTATCTTTGTTGCGTCATGTGGTAAGAACAAGTTCAACGAACCTTATTCGTTCAAATATTTTGATGCGCGAGTCATTTTTTGATAATCATAATCTCTCTGCAGGGGCTAAACAGAACTACATGCCTGCACTTCCTCCTTTAACAAGATGTGGCCAAGACTCAAAATTTGTGAAGCTGTGGAAGAAAGCTGCCTGTAGTGTCGGATCAAACGATCCAAACCAGCATTTGACAGACGAAGATAACAATCCCCGTCCTTCAACAAGCCGAGGAACTCAACGCCTTTATGTAAGGCTTAACACCTTGCATTACCTCCTTCAACAGCTCAATTCCCTCGACAAGACTCTATCGCTCTCCTCAAGAGTCATCGCTTCACCAGGAAGCCGTTACAACAAGAACAGACAGCTAGCATGCTGTTCCTTCTTTGATCAAACACGTTCATCCATCCAAGCATCCGTCCAACTCGTATCAGAAGTAGCTGCTTATCGTCTAATGTTCTTTGATTCCAACTCTGTCTTCTACGCCAGCCTATACATAGGGGATGTAGAGAATGCACGTATCCGTCCAGCTCTAAGGATACTCAAACAAAACCTAACTCTTTTGTGTGCTATCCTCACTGACCGAGCTCAACCATTAGCGCTTAAAGAAGTCATGAGGGCGTCTTTCGAGGCATACCTTATGGTTTTACTAGCCGGTGGACCGCGTAGAAACTTCTTGAGGATGGATCATCAAATGATTGAGGAAGATTTTGAAAGTTTAAAGAGGGTATTTTGTACTTGTGGTGAAGGTTTGATACTAGAAGATGTTGTGGAAAAAGAAGCTACAATAGTTGAAGAGATAGTGTCTTTAATGGGACAATCAACAGAACAATTGGTTGAAGATTTTAGCAATTTGGCTTGTGAAGCAAGTGGAGTTGGAGTTGTTGTGGGAAATGGACAAAAATTGCCTATGCCACCAACAACAGGAAAATGGAATAGATCAGATGCTAACACAATCTTGAGGGTACTTTGTCATAGAAATGATAAAATTGCTAATAATTTCTTGAAGAAAACATTCCACTTAGCAAAGAGGAGGGGTTGAAAAAAAAA
>JAJOOI010009992.1:0-19127 GCA_029582585.1 Solanum bukasovii | reverse complement strand
ATGTATAGCTTACATTAGATATGTATAAATAATCACAAACACAGTTACATAATATTTATACATTACAACGCATCTTCCTCATGAGTTGAATTTTTTCAATACCGACTAGCTTAAATCTCCTCTAAATAGTCCTAAATTATACATATGAAAAAATCCCAATGTTTCGATTCTTTTAGTATATTATATTTTCACTAGAAATAATCAATTTAAATTTGCGGTAGATCAAATTTTAAATTTTGAGATTCAAAAGCTTTTAATGAACGATTTCAATGAACATCTGATTCAAGTCTCCACTAAACAATCCAAAATTTAGTTATTATTAGCTACTCTCAATATTTCTATTCTCTAGATATATTATTCACTCAAAATAATGAATAGTTGCGACGCTGTCAAATTTTATTTATTTAAACTTACCCAATTGCCCGAAGAAGATCCGAGTAGACATAGACATAATCAGTAAATGATCAAATGGTCATTCTATTGTTTTAGTTTCCCGATTACTTTTATCAGAAATGTAGTCAAACAAAGGGATTTTAATAATCAGAAATGATTCGTATTTTAGTAGATGATTAAAGAACAATGAGTTTAGAACTTTCCTTGTTACTTTAAATTATATCATTATCATAATAATTTAAGACATAATAGGTAGATTTAAAAAGAAAATTAATTAAACATCAAAAAAGGAAAAATAATAAATTTTGGTCAATGTAATGTTTAGCTTTCCATATTCCTACCACAACTTTGGAAAGTAATTTAAACCTAATACACTATAAAAGACCAAGCTAGTCTCATGTATTGAAATCATTCATTCATAGCTCTTTCTATTTTCTTTGTCATGTCTTCAGAAAAACTCATAACTTTCAAGACTAGTGATGGTGAGGAATTCAAACTCAATGAGGCTGTAGCTGTGAGGTCAGAAGTCATCAAGAACATGGTACAAGATGTGGATAGTACTTCTAATGTCATCCCCTTGTCTAATGTTGATGGCAAAACAATGACCAAAATTGTTCAATATTGGAAGAAATATTCGGAAGAAGGTGTTACGGAAGATCAGTTAAAGAGTTTTGATTAGGATTTCTTGAAGATGAGCCAATCAGAATTAGTTGGTGTTCTCTTGGCTGCTAATATTTTTGATGATAAGCAGTTAAAGGAGGTAATAATCCAAGAATTTGCTGATAGGATCAAAGGGAAACCAATAGAGGAAATACGTGAAGTATTTGGTATCATGAATGATTATACTCCAGAGGAAGAGGAGGAGGTCCGTAGAGAGAATGCTTGGGCTTTTGAATGATTTTATAATATTTCCCTTATTTCCTTAGCTATATCCTATTTTTATTGTTATTTTATTTTTGTTAGTTCTATCTTCTGTTGTTCCTTTTTGAAGAAATATTGCTCGGTTTTGAATGATTTATAAATTATGTTGGAAAGAAATTAAAGCTTTGTTATGTTATTTGAGAAAAAAACATTATCCTTTTAGATATGTTATTCACTCAAATCTCCTCTAAATAGTCCTAAATTAGATATATATATATCTGAGCAACTTTCAATGTTTTAATTCTTTTAATATATTGTATCTTCACTAGAAATGACTAATTCACATTTGCGACAGATTAAATTATGAATTCGAGGTTGGAAACATTTTAATGACATATTTCAATAGATATCCAATTCAAATAATTTAGATTACATGACCTCCTCCGTTACCCCATACAACTATGATTGGATGATAGAAAAATTAAATGGTTGAAATGGAGTTAGAGCAGTGAAGCCGACGGTGGCGAAGGGGAGGAAAAAGGTTGGATTTACAGCAGTCCAACGCACATTAACAATTGAAGAAGTAAAGAGATTTTTTTGTTAAAAAAATAGAATGAGAAATAAATGAAAATAAAATTAAAAAATAATTGGCACGTGGTAGGTAATAGTTGGTGTGTGTAGGCACTTTCTTTCTTATACGTGAGATTGACCGAAATTTGGGATATTTTTAACACGTTTAAATTATTTAAGGGGATGCTAGGACCTTTGCAAAGTTTCAGTGTCTTTTAAAAAATGTGTTATAGTTGAATGGGATAATGATGCATTTTTTCTCTCTAAATCATAAGACCTAGAATAGTCTCTCCACTTATATCGTTCATGTTGGGAGGATAATTAACATACAAGTAAAATAATATGATGAACGTTACTTCCTCCGTCTCATATTAAATATTAGACTTTTCTCTTTACATGTCTTTTAAAAAAATCACGAATAAGAAGGTTAGTTGGAAAGAAATTAAAGCTAGTTATATTATTTGAGAAAATTAGGTAGAGTCTTAATTTTCCTCTTGTTTAGGGTGTAAAAAAAGAAAACTTAGTGATAGCTTAAAGATGTGTCTACAACTACTCAAACACCATTCTCCAAAGTTATAATAACTTCAGCTTTTACAAGAAGATACACAACAAAAACTTTCTTGTACCTATCACCATCTTCCTATCTGTTACATATGTTTTGAGTGATAAAGATTGGATTTTTCAGATTCCCATTAACTCCAATTACAAGAAATTTTTTTTAAGCAATAGTCTCCATAAATATTCCCATGAACTTTTTTTTTTCCGTTTTAACTTCCTACTTCAACTAGAACAGTGAAAACCTAATGCTCTATAAATTAAGCCCTTCAAACCTCTCAGACATTATAATCATTCAAATCTCCTTTCAATAATATTCTCAACAAAAATAAATTAACGTCTCTTATTCAAATATATTTTTATCATCATGTCTTCTTTAACAAAGTTCTTAACTCTAAAGACTTGCGATGATAAGGTATTTGTACTGGACGAGGCGATAGCGGTAAGGTCACAAGCTTTCAAGAATATGATTGAAGAAGATTGTGTTTCAAACGTCATTCCCTTGCCTAATGTCCATAGCAAAACAATGACCAAATTAAAGTGATTGAATACTGGAAGAAACATTCGGAGGAAGGCGTCTCCAAAGACATGTTTATGGATTTTGACAATTGTTCAATTTTCCTATTTTAATGGTGATGATATTTCAGGTAGAATAAGGGAACAACATATAGATGATCTGAGGTACGTTTTGATATATAGTTGATCACAATTTAGGCAAGAAACTCTCATACCTAATAATTCACGTATGAAACTTGAAAAAACAGAGTACTTTAGATTTCACACGTGATAACATAGTCTTTATTTTATTTTATTTTATTTTTACTAGATTATTAGTTGCAACATAAAAATTATTCAGTTTTTATACATATATCATTGAAATTTACTTAACTGGGTTTTGTAATTTATAGTAACAAAAATCATTGAACTTTACTAAGGAATCAGAAGTTTTAGATAATTGAGATTACTCAGGTTTAATAATTTATCAAATGTTTGAACAAATTTGGAGGATAACTTATTCACATTTTCTATAATTTGAAGTTGAAATTTATTTGACCATCCACAAGAGTGGTTAGTAATACTAACTCATCATAAATGTTTTTTTCGTCCCTTTTACGCTAGATAAAAAAGAGTAGAAAATGTTAAAATAATTATTTTTGTAATAAAAAAATCATTCAACTTTGCTAATTATAAGTATCATATAATAAAAGGTCTATTTCATTTTAAGCTAGATTAGAAAGAGTTCAATTTTACCTCATTCTTGGTCTAACTATAACATCTCGCAACTAGAAAGAAGTTTAAAATCTGGAATTAGTCATTTTTGAAAGGTATAAGGAAATCTGGAAAATTATAAGTATGTTAAAATGAGTTTTTGGTCAACTTTAAACGACCATAAATCCTAGCTCAGGATGATTTAGGTGTAGTTCCAGATATGGTTGGAAATCTCTTGGTATGATCTTTCCAACGCCGCCAAGTTTGCGTGATTCCGAGTTCGGATGAGTGAGCTATGCCCTTTAGAAGTTGGGCTGTTGGATTAAGGAAAGTCCAAATCCGTATTTTTGAAGGGTAGTTTGGTCTTTTCCTTACCCTTTTATTTTAATTCGTTTTAGTGAATTAATTAAGGGTATAAACTGAACTTGGTCAGTCTTACGCTTTTGGAAAGGAGTTAGGGTTTTAGAAAAGAGGAAAGAAGAGGAGAAAAGAGAAGGAGAAACAAGTAGATCGTCGAGTTTAGCTTGTGGATTTCGTCGGGGGTGATCCCTACAAGGTATGTGAGATCACATAGTGTTGGGTTAGTTCACCCACGCGCCAAGAATTTTTAATTCAACGTGTTTTCGTCCTGAAATGATTGAGAAACTGATGTTCTTGTATTGATTTCCTTCTTGAATATGAGTACTTGGGATTTAGGAGTTTCTTGATGATTAAGTGTTGTTTCCCTGAGTTGTTTGAGTTAGATTTTTGTGTATATGATATGGGTACATGAGTCTAAAGTGAATTTGGGAAAAAGAATCGGATTAGAATGATTTAGGGTAAGAAAACGCGATCAAAAGTTCTTCTGAATTTTGCCTGAAGGGAGGCTGGCGCGACGCGCCCCCATAGCGCCAGGAAGGCTGGGGTGGCGCGCCAGCAGTGCACCAGAAATGAGCCCCAGTAAAATGGGGCCTGGGGTGGCGCGCCAGGTACGCGCCCTGATTAGCGTTTTTCACCAGTTTTTGTTGTTTAGCCTGTTTAAGTTATTCTAAAGTGTCCTAACACTTTCCATTGATTCTAACTACTCTAAATGACTTCTAAACATCTAGAAATCATCCCTAAACATAAAATCATAAACCTTGAATCCATAATCCAATTCAAGGAAAGTAAAGATCAAAGTCAAAGAAGTTAAGAGTTAAGTCTAGAAGTTAAGAAGCAAGTCAAAGCAAAGTTTCTTAAAGTTTTCAAGAGTCTTTAACAAACATTTTAACTTCGTTTTAAGGCTCAAGTTTCAAGTTAAGCAAAGAGTAAAGAGTTGAGTTCATTTCTCAAAAAGCTATAAGGGAACTAAGTACTCCCAAAGATTTATAAATGTTTTCACATTTGAGAAAGAAAAGGGAACATCGATGTAACATCCGACAATTTAAAATAACTACGAAGAGGATTAAAAATTGGAAATTTTCATTTTTGGAAAGAATTTTTAAAAATCTGGAAATTTGGCTAAGTATGGGAAAAAGGTGAGTTTTGGCCAACTTTGAGCAGTCATAACTTCTAGCTCAGGATGATTTAGGTGTAGTTCCAGTTATGGTTGTAAATTTCTTGGAATGATCTTTCCAACTCCACCGAGTTTACTCGTTCCGAGTTCGTATGAGTGAGTTATGCCCTTTGGAAGTTGGGCAGGTGGTAGGGAATCCGTCCGGAAATTTTAAGGGCATTTTGGTCTTTTCCCTAACCAATTCCTTTGGTTATATTGTAGTGTTGGACTGATTTTTAGATCAGTTTGTCCCATTTTTTAAAGAGTGAGAGTGAGGGTTTTGAGAGAAGAAGAGAAGAAGAAGAGAAGAAAAGGAGAAAGAGGAGATCAAGCAAGTTTCCGTCATGGATATCGTCGGGGGTGATCCCTACTAGGTATGTGAGTTCATAGTGTTGGGTTGATCCTTTCCTCCACACGCCTAACTCATTTTATTTTTGAGAAAAGATTGGTTATGTTGTTGAAGTTGTTGGGTTGTGTTGTTGAAGTTGTTGGGTTGTGTTGTTGATGTTGTTGATTGTGTTGTTGAAGTTCCTTGTTGATTTGGGACATGTTTTCGGTTGTGTTTTTGAGTTGAAATCTAGTGTATGTTGAGGGGTTTATGATCCTAAGTGTTTGGTAGTGAAACCTTTGAGGTTTAGAGTTGGAAAAAGGAAGGACAAAAGTCGAGTTTTCTGGTGAAAAAGCTGGGGCGTCGCGCCTGCCAGCGCACCACAAAAGGGGTTCTGAAGTTTCCCCCTTGGGGCGGCGCGCCTAGTAGTGCACCCCAACCTTCCCTCTGAATTTTTAGGGCTGGCGCCCCGCGCCTCTCAGAGCGCCAAGGACGCCAACCTTTTCCATTCATTCCCCACTTGTTCTTGCCTGTTCCATGGTATTGTACCTATGTTTCATAGTTGTTTCCGGCATTCCAAAGTACGTCTAAACGTTAAGAACTCATCCATAACATGTGATCAAACACCTTGAATTCATAATCCAATTCAAGGAGAGTTAGTTTCCAAGTCAAGTGAAGTTAGAAGTCAAGTGAAGTTAAGAGTTAAGCTTAGAAGTTAAGCAAGTCAAGCAAGTTCTAAAGTTGTTCAAGAGCCTTTATTGAACGTTTTAACTTCATTTTTAAGACTCAAGTTTCAAGTCAAGAAAAGGGTATAGAGGTTCAAGCCAAGTGAAGAGTCTTAAGTTTCAAGTTAAGTCAAGAGTAAGAGTCAAGTTCATTTCTCAAAAGTTATTAGGGAACTATGTATTTCCCAAAGAAGTTTCTAAATGTTTTTACATTTAAGTAAGAAAGGAACTATGATTCCAAAAGAGCCTTTGGGCTAGTTTTCAAGAAAAAGAGAACATCGATTCCAAGTGAGCCTTTGGGCTAGATTTTGAGCAATTATCTCAAACTAAAGAAAGATGTGTTTTAAAACACTTATGAGCTAAAGTATATTTTGGAGTAGTCTTGAGCACCGAGTTGGGGACACGAGTTCATATTAACTCAACTTTCCATAAGAACCATGCGGCCAACATGGGATTTAACGGGTCATACTTTTTAGATGATCCCGTAAGTTAAGCTAGTGGATCCACTTAGTAAAGTTAGCTTCCTATATCACGGCCAGATATAGGATGGTCCTTGGGCAACGTGAGGTAAAACGTTGTACCACCACTAGGGCTTATAGTTGTGGTTGTCGGTTAAAGAATCTCCCATTAAAGTTATATTACTCTTATATAAGTAAAGTTGAGTTCGTTATTGCTTTATCAATTATAAGCTAAGTTGTTTAAACTGTTTTACAAGCTTTATATATTGCATGTGTCTTATTGCTTTATATATTGAGTTCAGTTAATCATGAGTCGTACAGAGCCAAGGTAATTGTTCTCTAGTATTCCTTTCAAGCTTAAGTTGTGGTTTAGCTTTCCAGCTCGCATACTCGTACATTCCATGTACTGATGACAGTTGGCCTGCATCGTCTTATGATGCAAACGCAGGTACCCAGGATCAGCACCCAACACGCCGTTGATCCAGCTGAGCACTCCAGAGTCAGTGGTGAGCCTCCTTGCTTTCTGGAGGACTTGGATATTTTGTGTTCCTAGTTTTGTTTTATTAGGATGTTGCGGGGTCTGTCCCAACATCCATCTCAGTATTTTAGAGGCTTCATAGACAGTCAGTCAGTTAGTTTTGAGTCTCTCATCTAAGTATATATATAATATTCTATTTTGAGACTCGAGTTGCCTTTTTGGCCAGATTTTATCAGTTGGTTGTTTTATAACCTTTCATTGCATTTAGTTGTGCTGTTGAGTTAAGTTTCCGTTGAGTTAAGAAAGTCAGGCCAAGGGTTCGCTTGGGGCCAGCAATGGTCTCCGGGTGCCTGTCCCGTCCAGGGTGTAGGCTCGGGGCGTGACAATCAATTCCAAGAGAGCTTTTATACTAAGTTTTAAGTAATTATCACAAACCAAAGAAAGAAGATTGTTTTTAAAACATATGAGCTAAGTATATTTTTGGGAGTAGTATTGAGCACCGATATGGGGATGCGAGTTCATATTAACTCAAGTCTCCATAAACCATGTAGCCATCATGGGTAGTAAAGGATCATAGTTTTTAGATGACTCCTTAAGATGCTTTTAGCATAGACTAGTGGATCCACTAAGTTAAGCGTTCTATATGACGGCAAAATAGAGGACAGTTCTGGCAGCGTGGGCAAGATGTTATATCACCACTTAGGCTCATAGTGGTGGGCGTCGGTTAGAGAATCTCCCACAAAAGTTATATTACTTTTATATATAAGTAAAGTTGAGTTTGTTATTGCCTTATATTTAACGAACTAAGTTGTTTACAATATTTTACAAGCTTTATATATATATATATATTGCATGTGTCTTATTGCTTTATATTGAGTTCAGTTATTAATCAGTTTTACAGAGCTAAGGTAAGTGTTCCTTCTTACTCTTTTCAAGCTTAAGTTGTTGTTTAGCATTCTAACTCGCATACTCGTACATTCAATGTACTGATGCCAGTTGGCCTGCATCGTCTTATGATGCAGCGCAGGTAACCAAGATCAACATCCAGTGCCTCGTTGATCCAGTTGAGTACTCAGAGTCAGTGGTGAGCCTCATTGCATTCCGGAGGACTCTTTTATTCGCTTTTAGGCTTTCATTATTTGGATATTATGGGATCTGCTTCAGTATCCATCTCAGTATTATAGAGGCTTCATAGACAGTCAGATAGTTAGTTATGAGTCTTTCATCTATGTATTTGCAGATACTTTATGTTGAGACAGAAGTTGCCAATTTGGCTAAGATGTTATCATTTAAACTATTACATGAGTTTATTTTGTTGAGTTAAGTCTTCCGCTGAGTTAAGTAAGTCAGGCCAAGGGTTGACTTGGGGCCAGCAATGGTCTCCAAGTGCTGGTCACGTCCAGGGTGTAGGCTCGGGGGGTGACAAACTTGGTATCAGAGCCCAGAGTTCAACAGTCCTAGGGAGTCTATGAAGCCGTGTCTGTAGAGTCCTAGTTATCAGTGTGAAGCGCACCATATCTATAATTAGGGGGCTGCAACATTTAGGAACTATTTCACTTCTTTCACACTCATTTCGTGCGTAGAGTTTGATCTCTAAAAGTTTCCCTCTATTTCATGCTTACGCGTGTTTCAGATAATCATGCCTCCATGAAGAGCAGTCAAAGGTCATCCAACTAGGAGGAGTGTTGAGGAGCAAGAACTACCCAATGCACCTGAAGTGCAACCGCAAGGAGAAGTCTCTAATGCTGAGTTCAGAGAGGCTATTAGAATGCTCAGTCAGGTTGTGACCAATTAAGTTGGGCAGCAGAGAGGAGCTCACTAAGAAGAGGCTGACATTTCGAGGATTCGTGAGTTCCTGAGAATGAATCCCCAAAGTTTCACTGGTTCAAGCACTGTAGAGGACCCAGATAACTTCATTGAGGAATTGAAAAAGGTGTTTGATGTAACGCATGTTGCTGATACTGGGCGAGTTGAACTAGCTACATATCAACTGAAGAATGTTGCTAGAACTTGGTTTGATCAGTGGAAAGGGGGTAGAGCTGAGGATGCACCACCTGCGAGTTGGGCATGTTTTGAAGAGGCTTTCTTAAGGCGTTTTTTTTTCCCCGAGAACTTAAAGAGGCTAAGGTACGTGAGTTCCTCATACATAAGAAGGATTCTCTAAGTGTTCATGAATATGGGTTGAATTTCACCCAACTATCCCGTTATGCTCCGGAAATGGTTGCGGACATGAGGAGTAGAATGAGCTTGTTTGTTGCTGGGTTGTCTCGTCTGTCGAGTAAGGAAGGAAGGGCTGCAATGCTTATCGGGGACATGGACATATCAAGGTTAATGGTTTATGTGCAGCAGGTGGAGGAAGAGAAGCTGAGAGACAGGGAAGAATTCAGAAACAAGAAAGCTAAGACAGGAAATGAGTCCGGGCAGTAGAAAGGTAATGTGAACCATTCGTACTTTCAGCAAAGGAAAAAGGGGCCTGCTCCATCATCTACTAGTGCACTTGCACCCAGAAAAAGAGGTGAGTATAATGGCCAGAATTCGCAGAATTTTAGAACTAGACCTGCACAGTCTCAAGGTAGTGTGACACAAGGAGGTAACTAGGCTCCTGCATGTGCTAAGTGTGGTAGAACCCACTCAGGTAAATGTCGTAAGGGCCAGACAGGTTGCTTAAAGTGTGGACAATAGGGTTACTTCTTGAGAGAGTGCCCAAAGAACATGCAAGGTAGTGGAAATCAGGGCAATAGGGCCTAATCTTCATCAGTTGCTCCCCCAGACAGAGCTGCACCTAGAGGGACTACTTCAGATACGGGCAGAGGAACAAACTGTCTCTATGCAATCACCAGTTGTCAAGAGCAAGAGAACTCTCCAGATGTTGTTACTGGTATGATCAAAGTCTTTGCTTTTGATGTTTATGCTTTGCTAGACCTAGGAGCAAGTTTATCTTTTGTGACCCCTTATGTTGCAAATAAATTTGATGTTCTTCCTGAGAAACTTTGTGAACCCTTTTGTGTTTCTACACCTGTTGGAGAGTCTATTCTAGCTGAGCAAGTTTATCGTGATTGTGTCACTACCATCAATCACAAAGACACCATGGCTGACTTAATTGAACTAGGCATGGTAGATTTTGATATCATTCTAGGTATGGATTGGCTTCATGCTTGTTATGCCTTAGTTGATTGTAGAACTAGAGTTGTCAAGTTTCAGTTTCCAAATGAGCCAATCTTAGAGTGGAAAAAGCAGTTCAGCAGTGCCTAAGGGTCATTTCATTTCGTACTTTAAGGCAAGGAAGTTATTTTCTAAGGGGTGTGTCTATCACTTAGTCCAAGTTAATGACTCAAGTGTTGAGGTACCTCTTATTCAGTCAGTTTTTGTAGTAAAAGAGTTCCCAGAAGTTTTTCCTGATGATCTTCCCGGAGTCCCTCCTGAGAGAGAGATAGATTTCGGTATAGATCTTCTTCCAGATACTCGTCATATTTCTATTCCGCCATATAGAATGGCACCAGCAGAGTTGAAAGAGTAGTTGAAAGATTTCCTAGATAAAGGTTTCATTTGACCAAGTGTCTCACCTTGGGGTGCTCCTGCCTTATTTGTGAGCAAGAAAGATGGTTCCCTTAGGATGTGTATAGATTACCGTCAGTTGAACAAGGTTACCATCAAGAACAAGTATCCTCTTCCAAGAATTGATGATCTTTTCGATCAACTTCAGGGTGCTTCTTGTTTTTCTAAGATAGACCTCAGATCAGGTTACCATCAGTTGAAAGTAAGGGAATGTGACATTCCAAAGACAACACTCAGGACCCGTTATGGTCATTATGAGTTTTTGGTGATGTTGTTCGGTTTAACTAATGCACCAGCAGCGTTCATGGATCTTATGAATAAAATCTTCAAACCTTATTTAGATATGTTTGTTATCGTCTTCATTGACGACATACTAATCTATTCAAGGAATGAAGAAGATCATGCTAGCCATTTCAAAATAGTTCTTCAGACTTTGAAAGATAAGGAGTTGTATGCCAAGTTATCTAAGTGTGAGTTTTGGCTTGAGTCTGTGGCGTTCTTGGGCCACGTAGTTTTCGGTGATGGAATTAGAGTGGATACTCAAAAAATTGAGGCAGTGCAGAATTGGCCTAGACCCACATCTCCAACTGATATTAGGAGTTTCTTGGGTTTGGTTGGCTGTTATAGAAGGCTGGTAGAGGGGTTCTCGTCTATTTCGTCTCCTTTGACCAAGTTGACTCAGAAGACATTGAAATTTCAATGGTCTGAAGCTTGTGAGAAAGCTTCCAAGAATTGAAAAAGAGGTTGACTACTGCCCCAGTTTTGACATTACCAGAAGGTACTCAGGGTTTTGTGGTGTATTGTGATGCATCTACAGTTGGTCTGGGTTGTGTCTTAATGTAGAATGACAAAGTTATAGCTTATGCCTCCAGACATTTGAAAGTTCATGAGAAAAATTATCCAACCCATGATCTAGAGTTGGCTGCCGTAGTTTTCACTTTGAAGATATGGCACCATTATTTGTATGGTGTTCATGTGGATGTGTTCACCGATCACAAGAGTCTTCAATATGTGTTCACCCAGAAAGAGCTTAATCTCAGACAAAAGAGGTGGTTAGAATTACTCAAGGATTATGACATGAGTATTCTTTATCACCCAGGTAAGGCTAATGTTGTTGCTGATGCCTTGAGCAGATTGTCTATGGGTAGTACTACCCATGTTAATGAAGAAAAAAAGAGTTAGAGAAAGATGTGCATAGACTTGCACGCTTAGGAGTCCGACTGATGGATTCCACATAAGGAGAAATAGTGGTGATGAATGAGGCTAAATCATCACTAGTGTCAGAAGTGAAATAAAAGCAAGACCAAGATCCCATTTTGCTAGACTTAAAGGCAAATGTTCATAAGCAAAGAGTATTAGCTTTTGAACAAGGAGGAGATGGTGTATTGAGATATCAAGGTAGATTATGTGTACCTATGGTGGATGGACTCCCAGAGAGGATCATGGAGGAAGCTCATAGCTCCATATATTCTATTTATCTGGGTTCCATAAAGATGTATCGTTATTTGAGAGAAGTGTATTAGTGGAATGGCATGAAGAAGGGCATTGCAGAGTTTGTTGCTAAGTGTCCAAATTGCGAACAGGTGAAAGTAGAGCACCAAAGGCCCGGTGGTTTGGCTCAAAATATAGAACTTTCGGAATGGAAGTAGGAGATGATCAATATGGATTTCATCACGGGTTTTCCAAGGTCTCGTAGACAACATGATTCTATTTGGGTGATTATCGACAGAATGACAAAATCAGCCCACTTTTTACCGGTAAAGACTACCCATTCAGCAGAGGATTATGCTAGGTTATATATTCAGGAGGTGGTAAGACTTTATGGGGTCCCAGTCTCCATTATTTCAGATAGAGGTGCACAATTTACTGAACAGTTCTGGAAATCTTTTCAGAAAGGTTTGGGTTCAAAGGTGAACTTGAGTACTGCTTTTCATCCTCAAACAGATGGGCAAGCAGAGCGCACCATTCAGACTTTAGAAGATATGTCTAGGGCTTGTGTGATCGATTTCAAAGGTAATTGGGATGATCACCTACCTCTCATCAAGTTTGCTTACAACAACAATTACCACTCTAGCATCCAAATGGCTCCTTATGAAGCTCTTTATGGGAGAAGATGCAGATCTCCTATTGGATGGTTTGAAGTTGGTGAAGCAGGGTTGGTAGGACCAGATTTAGTTCACCAAGCCATGGAGAAGGTGAAGGTGATTCAGGAGAGATTGAAAACGGCGCAGAGTCGTCAAAAATCCTACACAGATGTTATGAGAAGGCCATTAGAGTTTGAAGTAGATGATTGGGTTAATATGAAGGTTTCACCCATGAAGGGTGTCATGAGGTTTGGTAAAAAGGGGAAACTTAGTCCCCGGTATATTGGACCTTATCGCATAGTCAAAAGGGTTGGTAATGTAGCTTATGAGTTGGAGCTACCACAAGAGTTAGCAGCAGTTCATCCGGTGTTTCATATCTCCATGTTGAAGAAGTGCATGGGCGATCCTTCATTGATCATACCAACTGAAAATATTGGGATCAAAGATAGATTATCCTATGAGAAGATCCATGTCCAGATTCTAGAGCGTCAAGTTCGCAAATTGAGAACAAAAGAGGTAGCATCCGTCAAGGTCCTTTGGAGGAACCAATTTGTTGAAGAAGCTACTTGGGAAGCAGAAGAGGATATGAAGAAGAGGTATCCACATCTCTTTGAATCTGAAGAAGGTGCAGATCAAGGTACTAATTTTCTTCTTAGTGCTCTCTAAATTATGAATGAGCATGTTGTTTGTTTGCATTTGCTTGTTGGGTGTTGAGTTTGATGTTGCACCCTAAATCCAGTAAAAGTAACCTCATTCGAGGAAGAATGTTCCCAAGGGGGAGATACTGTAACATCTCGTAACTAGAAAGAAGTTTAAAATCTGGAATTAGTCATTTTTGAAAGGTATAAGGAAATCTAGAAAATTATAAGTAAGTTAAAGTGAGTTTTTGGTCAACTTTAAACGACCATAACTCATAGCTCAGCATGATTTAGGTGTATTTCCAGATATGGTTGGAAATCTCTTGGAATGATCTTTCCAACGCCACCAAGTTTGCGCGATTCTGAGATCGGATAAGTGAGCTATGCCCTTTGGAAGTTGGGTTGTTGGCTTAAGGAAAATCCAAATCCGGATTTTTGAAGGGTAGTTTGGTCTTTTCCTTACCCTTTTATTTTAATTCATTTTAATGAATTAATTAAGGGTATAAACTGAACTTGGTCAGTTTTACGCTTTTGGAAAAGTGTTAGGGTTTTAGAAAAGAGGAAAGAAGAGGAGAAAAGAGAGGGAGAGGCAAGGAGATCGTCGAGTTTAGCTTGTGGATTTCGTCGGGGGTGATCCCTACAAGGTATGTGAGATCACATAGCATTGGGTTAGTTCACCCACGCACCAAGCATGTTTAATTCAACGTGTTTTCGTCCTAAAATGATTGAGAAACTGATGTTCTTGAATTGATTTCGTTCTTGAATATGAGTTGGGATTTAGGAGTTTCTTGATGATTAAGTGTTGTTTCCCTGCGTTGTTAGAGTTAGATTTTTGTGTATATGATATGGGTACATGAATCTAAAGTGAATTTGGGAAAAAGAATCGGATTACAACAATTTAGGGTAAGAAAAAGCGATCAAAAGTTCATCTGAATTTTGCCTGAATGGAGGCTGGCGCGACGCGCCCCAATAGCGCCAGGAAGGCTGGGGCGGCGCACAAGCAGTGCACCAGAAATGATCCCCAGTAAAATAGGGCCTGGCGCGGTGTGCTAGGTACGCGCCCGGATCGGCGTTTTTCACCAATTTTTGTCGTTTATCCTGTTTAAGTTATTCTAAAGTGTCCTAACACTTTCCATTGATTCTAACTACTCTAAATGACTTCTAAACATCTAGAAATCATCCCTAAACATAAGATCATAAACCTTGAATCCATAATCCAATTCAAAGAAAGTTAAGATCAAAGTCAAAGAAGTTAAGAGTCAAGTATAGAAGTTAAGAAGCAAGTCAAAGCAAAGTTTCTTAAAGTTTTCAAGAGTCTTTAACAAATGTTTTAATTTCGTTTTAAGGCTCAAGTTTCAAGTTAAGCAAAGAGTAAAGAGTTGAGTTCATTTCTCAAAAAGCTATAAGGGAACTAAGTATTCCCAAAGAGTTTATAAATGTTTTCACATTTGAGTAAGAAAAGGGAACATCGATTCCAACAGAGATTTTATACTAAGTTTTGAGTACTTATCTCAAACCAAAGAAAGAAGATTGTTTTTAAAACATATGAGCTAAGTATATTTTTGGGAGGAGTATTGAGCACCGATATGGGGATGCGAGTTCATATTAACTTAAGTCTCCATAAACCATGTACGTAGCCATCATGGGTAGTAAAGGATCATACTTTTTAGATGACTCCTTAAGATGCTTTTAGCATAGACTAGTGGATCCACTAAGTTAAGCGTTCTATATGACGGCAAACTATAGGACAGTTCTGGCAGCGTGGGCAAGATGTTGTATCACCACTTAGGCTCATAGTGGTGGTTGTCGGTTAGAGAATCTCCCACAAAAGTTATATTACTTTTATATATAAGTAAAGTTGAGTTTATTATTGCCTTATCTTTAACGAACTAAGTTGTTTACACTGTTTTACAAGCTTTATATATATATATATATTGCATGTGTTTTATTGATTTATATTAAGTTCAGTTATTCATGAGTTGTACAGAGCCAAGGTAAGTGTTCCTTCTTGCTCTTTTCAAGCTTAAGTTGTTGTTTAGCATTCCAACTCGCATACTCGTACATTCAATGTACTGATGCCAGTTGGCCTGCATCTTCTTATGATGTAGACGCAGGTAACCAAGATCAGCATCCAGCACCTCGTTGATTCAGTTGAGCATTCAGAGTCAGTGATAAGCCTCCTTGCATTCCGGAGGACTCTTTTATTCGCTTTTAGTCTTCATTATTAGGATGTTATGGGATCTGTCTCAGTATCCATCTCAGTATTATATAGGCTTCATAGACAGTTAGTTATGAGTCT
The DNA here is from genome assembly GCA_029582585.1 of Solanum bukasovii. Taxonomy (NCBI): domain Eukaryota; kingdom Viridiplantae; phylum Streptophyta; class Magnoliopsida; order Solanales; family Solanaceae; genus Solanum; species Solanum bukasovii. The sequence continues at coordinate 3,461 of JAJOOI010009992.1, read as the reverse complement.
TTCATCTATGTATTTGCAGATACTTTGCTTTGAGACAGAAGTTGCCAATTTGGCTAAGATGTTATCATTTAAACTATTACATGAGTTTATTTTGTTAAGTTAAGTCTTCCGCTGAGTTAACTAAGTTAGGCCAAGGGCTCGCTTGGGGACAACAATGGTCTCCTAGTGCCGACCACGCCCAGGGTGTAGGCTCGGGGCGTGACACTAACATGTGCATTTAATTAAAGATGTATAATGCAGACAGATATACAATTTTGCCTCATTCCGAGAATAAATTAGTGCATTAATTAAGAAGCTCACATATATGGGAGAAAATAGAGACGAATTTATGATTTAATTTTTGTAAATTTAAATTATGGATTCATATATAATACTTTGTTATAATTTTAATAAATTTTTACATATAACTAAACAATCAAGGAAAAAGAATGAGATTTTTACCTGGTCGCACAAGTAGGATTAGACAAAAAATTGTAATGAAAGGCAAAATTGAACAATTTCGAGTATTGTATAGATAAATTTAAACTTTTTTCTCTTTTTCCTATTAAATAACTCATTGTTAATTAGGGAGTATATAATCATTTATTATGAGTTACATTACTAACCGCTCTTGTGGAGTATTAGTCATGTTCAATATTATTGATCTGAAACCTAACAGATACCAACAAAACATAACAAAACTCAATTAGAGAGTCAAGATAGATGCCAAAAAAATGAAGTTACATTCTGATTTATATAACACAACACAAGAAGGATAATTACGGATATGAAGAACATAATTCATAGTCACAGCTCACAGCCTGAGGATAATTAAAACTAAAGGGGTTACACCTGAGATCATTTTGGTCACAGGCTGAAGATAATTAAACAAACTTTCTATAGTCAATCAGAAAGTAGCAGCTTTAATTTGGGCACGAGTTTCCGTCTTTAGAATCTAAATCAAGTTGTATAACCAAATCACGAATGTGTGGCTGTGTCCTGTGTGTTGTCTTTGTGCGTTTCTTGCGTAACAAGGACATGCCATCACATTGCCTCTTCTTCGTATCTGGAGGCTGGACATCGTCAGCTGATTTCAGAAACGAGTGATTAAAGAGCATGTCTTCACTCCAACGCGTGCTTGGATTCCTGACCAGACAATTATTCAGGAAATCTTTTGCCTCTATAGATATATTGGGATTCTCAAAATTTGGTTCCGAATTAGATGATTCCCATAGGGGTTTTCCAGTGATCATCTCGTAAACAGTGCATCCAAGTGACCAAATATCAACTCATGGGCAGTACTCCTTCTTAAGTAGAGCTTCAGGTGCCATGCACCTTTTAGTTCCTAGCTCTGTGCCCCACGTTCTCTTTCCAGTTCTGCTCAAATGTTATGAAAAGTCTGAAATCAACTATCTTTGCCACCTCGGCCATACCATCATCACCATCAGTAGTAAGAAGAATGTTTTGGGGTTTTATTGTAACATCCGGAGATTTGAAATAACTAAGAAGAGGCTTAGAATTGAAATTTTTCATTTTTGGAAAGAATTTGAAAATCTGGAAAATTTGGTTAAGTATGGGAAAAAAAAGAGTTTTTGGCCAACTTTGAGCAGTCATAAATCCTATCTCAGGATGATTTGGGTGCATTTCAAGTTATTTTTGTGAATTTCGTGGAATGATCTTTCCAACGCCACCGAGTTTGCTCGATTCCGAGTTCGTATGAGGGAGTTATGCCCTTTGGAAGTTAGGCAGTTGGCAGGGAAATGCGTCCGGAAATTGTAAGGGTATTTTGGTCTTTTCCCTAACCAATTTTTTTGGTTATATTAGTGTGTTAGACTGATTTCTTGATCAGTTTTTCCCATTTTAAAAGAGTGAGAGTGAAGGTTTGTGAGTGAAGAGGAGAAGAAGAGGAGAAAGGAGAAGAAGAAGCAAGGTTTCGTCAAAGATCGTCGTGGATATCGTTAGGGGTGATCCCTACTAGGTATGTGAGTTCATAGTGTTGGATTGATCCTTTCCCCCACACGTCAAACTTGTTTTATTTTCGAGAAAAGATTGGTTATGTTGTTGAAGTTGTTGGGTTGTGTTGTTGATGTTGTTGATTGTGTTGTTGATGTTGTTGATTGTGTTGTTGAAGTCCCTTGTTGATTTGGGACATGTTTCCGGTTGTGTTTTTGAGTTGAATCTATTGTATGTTGAAGGTTTTAATGATTCCAAGTGATTTGGGGGAAAAACCATTCGATTTTAGGCAAAATAAGGTGAGAAAACGAGAAAATAAACTTGCTGAAATTTCTGGGTTGGGGGCCTGGCGCGATGCGCCTGCCAGAGTGCCCCAAACCCACCTCTGAAGTTTAGGGGCTGGGTCGCCTTCCCCATCCAGTTTGTCGTTGGTTGCCCCGTTTGAGTTCATTTAAAGTGCATCTTCACTCCTTCTCGATTCTAACTACTCTAAGCTACTTCTAAACACCTAAAAATCATTCCTAACATGATCATAATCTTGAATTCATAATTCAAATTCAAGGTAGAGTTGAGAGTTATGTTTTGAGAATTATTTCGAATATTCTAAGAAAATCCCTTTGAGTCTTTTTGAGGAGTCTTCTACAATTTCTAGTAACTTGTTTCAAGACTCGAGCAAGTGAGTAAGAGAATGAGAAGTGTCATAAACATGAGATCATTACCCTCGAATCCGTAATCCAATTTGAGGAAAGTTTGGATCAAAGTCAAGTGAAGTTAAAAGTCAAGTCTAGAAGTAAGTCAAAGCAAGTTTTCAAAGTTGTTCAAGAGTCTTTATTGAATGTTTTAACTTCATTTTAAGGCTCAAGTTTCAAGTCAAGTAAAGAGTAAAGAGTAAAGAGTTTCAAGTTAAGTCAAGAGTATAAAGTTGAGTTCAAATTCTCAAAAGTTATTAGGGAACTAAGTATTCCCAAATAAGTTTTAAAGAAATGTTTTCACATTTAAATAAGATTGGAAACTAAGATTTCCAAAGAGCCTTCGGGCTAGTTTTTTTCAGAAAAAGACTTATCGCTTTCTAAATGAAGCAAAAGAGGAAACTGAGATTTCCAAGATAGCCTTTGAGCTAAGTTTTGAGTAATTATCTCAAATCAGCAGGAAGAATATGTTTTTAAAACATAAGGGCCAGTACATTTTTGGGAGTAGTATTGAGCACCGAGTTGGGGGAGCGTTCAAAGAACCCACAGCCCCCACAGAACCATGTTAGCCACCATGGGTAGAAAAGGATCATACTTTTTAGATGAATCCTTTTCCAGATAGACTAGTGGATCCATTAGGCAGTTCAGGTCTTATACCTTTGGCCGGGTATAGGATGCTCTGGCAGCGTGAGGTCGATCGCTGTATTATCATTATAGCTCTATGTGATGGTTGTCGGTTAGAGAAACTCCCACAGCAGTTATTGTATTTTCATACACAGAGATTATTGTATTTTTATATACATCAGTTCATTTGTATTTCTATATACATCTCAGGCTTAT
>JAJOOI010009991.1:0-15858 GCA_029582585.1 Solanum bukasovii | reverse complement strand
ATAACGTAAATTAATAAAATGTGCTTTTCAAATCAACAAATTAAATAAGATAGAATAACATAAAATAAGAATAATTAAACTAATTAATAAACTAAATAACTTATAAGTATACTTTAAACCAAATTAATTTAATTGAATATTTAATTAAAACAAACTCTTTTTTTAGACAATTTGAATATTCCTAAGATATGGTAATAATATACATATTCGTGTAGAAAGTATTATTATTTAAAAATTACAAAAGTGACAAACTATTCTAAAATAACTTTCAAACCATATATATTTTATTTTATTTTGGAATTTTATCAAAATAATTATCTTAAATCGTTTGAAATTGAGGAAGCTCAGTGATTAATTTACATTGTGGAGGTCCAAAATTGGGTGTCAACAATCCACAAAGGCTTAAAGTTCAAGTGTAGTGTCTGAGAGACGCAACCAGTTTACCTCACAACAACATAGCCAAGGACACCAACTACAACTGAACCAAACACATCTCCACTCCACATCAAAAATTTTGTTTCAAAGCCAAAGTCTACCAACATTTGATTTTTGGTCATGTCAAACCTACCAAAGTAAACAATTAACACTCAAAGAAATTAATCAGAAAACAAAAAAACACCAAAATTTTAGAATAATAGAATCAGCTGATATAAAGCATCAGATATGTAACATATGTTTGAAGATGTAAAGTATCAAAAATGCATAAAACACATTATTAGAAGTTAGGTATTAAAAGAATCACATGCTCTAGACAGAAAATGTATCCTATGTGTGTATTAGATATATATATATATACACGTACACGTACATGTGCAATTTAGCAAATACTTTATTGTACATATTGTTAGGATCGAAATAAGCAGGTGTAATGCGGAAGCTAGCAAAGCAAACCTCAAAAGACCATGAGTAAGAAGACAAACGAGAAGCACACCAAAAGAGACAGATTTAACGTGGTTCGGTCAATCGACCTACGTCCACAAAGGAGATGAGAAATCCACTATAAATATGAGAGTACAAAATATAGAGAGAAACAACCTCAAACAATTCACTCGAAATACAAGGAGGTACACAAAATTCTCCTCCATAACCGCAACTCTCAAAACCCTAGGATTACATTGTGAATGCTAATTAAGTTAGAAGGAACAAACCTATATTTATAGAGTCCTAAAACCTTTCCTACAAGAAAAGGACTAGTCAAACTATTAAAATCTTTTCCTAAAAGGAAAACTTATTTATGGTAAGAAATCAGGGTAAATAAACCCCAACACATATCAACATGTGTATCAGCAGAATCAAGATCATCACCCAGACATGACTTGCACTCTATTATTCAAACCTACAAATGAGTGTGTCACCAAAAAATGTTTCAAAACTCATGGTAATTCTACGACAATGGAACTGACAAAAAACTATAATCATTGTTATCATGGTTGAGTGCAAAGGTCAAAATCTCGGAAACTTCATTTTAAATTTTAAAACCATCTCATAAGAACCAACTCATGTTAGTTTTGTCATATAGTCTACCAATGATATGACCCAGTAACATTGCAAAGCATGTAATAATTATAACCAAAAGTGAAGAGAAGAAGAGATTGTTATGTTTCTGTTAAATAGAACTTGTGGCTCAAATAATGATGCTCATAAGAAATGTAGATGTGGTATTTAAGAAAACATTTAATATATTCTTTAACGCGGGGTCAGATTCAGAAATTTTCATTTCTTTTTTTCATTTAACCATTTTTTTGGAGTAAGGTCAAGTTGTATTCTTCAACAATAAGGGTGTACTGCTCATTTGAACCATTAATTATAATTCAGAAGAACATTTTTCTTCGTAGGTTACTAAGAAATCTCTCACTTAACCTTACTTCCAGACCCAACTCATATATATTTTATACATGATTAGATTCAAACTTTAAGAAGACATGTTGAATACCAAGTAATCAATTTCACCAATAAGATAAGGAGACTTACTTCATATTTAGAGTCAACAAAAAGATAATTTATCTCACAGAGGTCTGACGAAATTTCGGTGGAAAAATTAATGAATATGAGAACGGCAATAGTCAACCTCATTTGGCAGAACAACTTGTTTAACTAGTGACAGATGAAATGAAGTATCATAAAGTCCCATGGAAAGAAGAGTGTCATGCTTTATAAATTTATTAAGAGAACTACTCTGTAAACCTTCCTTACAAGAAATAGGGTAAGTCCTCGCATGATTTGATCTCCAAAATCCCATCTTTTGAGCTACAAATTCCAACATCGGTTATATCTTTTACAAGTGGTAGAATTTTTTCTTCATCCAATACTCTAACCTTTGTGATAGGAAGAAAGACAAACTTTAAAAGTTGTATAGACAATCACAAATGGTCAAGAAGCCCATATACATAACATATTTTTCAACTCACAGGATAGTGATGACCAAAGAGTGCCTGGAGGAAAGTGAGAGAGGCGTAGCATGTAAAGGCTGCAAGTGATGATAAACTGTCACAAGAGGTAGGGGATGCCTTGAGCCATCCATATTTACATTAACATATTCCGGTTGCGGCCACTTCCCAGTTTCAACAAGAACAAAAGGAACCTGAGTCGAAGATAGAGAAGCACAAGAGCTTATATTATGAAAACAAAGAGAGCCAGTTTCAAGAACAAAAAGAACCGGAGTCAAAGATAGAGAAGCACAAAAGCTTATATTATGAAAACAAAGAGAGCTATACAACACTTATTAGCAGGCAAAAGAGCAATAGCTACAAATATGGAGCGTATTAACTAGATGTAAAGATAACAAGTAGGGAAAACTTTTTATGCAGAGAAATTTGCAACCGAAACACAAGCCAGACAAGAGTACAATGCTTCAATAGGAGAGAAGAAAAGGATAAGAGAAAGGAAAAGTTGTGACATTCACTACGGGGCAGGGGCAGATCAATGTAAAACGTGCTGGGTGCTCGATCACCCATTAACCCCGACACGAACTATATATAATTTCATAGAAATTTATAAACGAATGAAAAAAACTAGTTGCACCCATTCAACCAAATGTCAAATGGGTGTTGTGGTTGGAAGTTGAAGGTAAGGTTTTTGATAAGTGTGGTTGTGGTTTGATTCCCTGTTATAACATGTTTTAAAACTTGAGGCTCTTCTTTGTTTATTCATTCTTGTTCACTTTCTCTTCTTTTCTACTGTGCAGACTCTTTCTTTTTTTTCTTCTTGTACTTCCTTTGTTGATTTTCCGCTTATTTTGTTGACTTATCCGTTTAGTTTTTCACTTTTCTTTTTTTGTTTGTTTATCTAATTTGTTGAGACAAAGTAAGAGAAAAAGATATCATTTAAACCATTTTCTTCCCCAACTAAAACTGTATAGCTCAGTTATTTTTATATATATGGTTTTGGTTGAACCCATAACGTCAAGGTTGTATCCATCACTGTGTCTACCACCCACAACCTTAAAATCCTAGATCCACCGCCGACTAGGAACCAATCGATTCTAGGTTAATTAGGCCCCAAAACTATAGAAAAAAATTCGTCGGATTGTTTTGGAAAAAGGCTTGGGCGATGTGCCCCAGATGCGCCAAGAGGGCTGGTGTGGGGCGCCAGCAGTGCATCCAATCAGACCCTAGTTAATGGGGTCCTGGCACGACACGCCAGTTGTGCGCCTAATCAGATCCCCGTAAATAGAGGCCTGGAACCCAATCAGACCCCCAGTAAATAGGGTTATGGCACGATACACCAGCAGTGCGCCCAATCAGACCCCAATAAATAGAAGCTTAGCGTGACGCACCAACAGTGCGCCCAATCAGACCCCAATAAATATAGGCTTGACGAGACGCACCAGTAGTGCGCCCAATCAGACCCCCATTAAATGAAGGCCTGGTACGGCGCGGCTGGAGCGTCAGGCCACCTTCTTCTCCGTTCTTCGATCCGTACTTGTTCCTTTGAATCGAGCTTTCATTTCCTTTTTAATCCTAACTATATAAACCTTCATAAATCATTGAGAGATCATTCATATATCCTAAACATGTCTCTTAATTTCACTTTTCAAATTATAGTAAAGATTAAGAGTAAAGTTTGAGAAAACCTTTGAGTCCCCTTTTGAGAAAGTATTTGAGTCAAGGTGAGAATTCCTTTGAAATTAACTATAGCTTTGAGCTAAGTTTTGAGGAAGTAACCATGAGAGTGAGAAGAGTTGTACCTATGAGTTCTATATTGTCATTTAGACCCTTGAGTCGAGTCATTCATGTCCATAATTCCACATGAACTCTATGAATTGAATGTTCTTGAGATGAATAATATCTTCGAGTTCCAATTTCTTGAGTATTGAGTATCTAATCCTTTTTGAAACTATATTCCTAATTATGGGAAGTCTATATGTTATTCATGGAGGTCCTAAAGTTGAGTCGTTGATGCCCATAATTCTACATGAACCCTATGAGTCGAGCATTCTTGACATGAGTAGTATCATCGAGTCTTTGAGTTTTGGAGTTATTGAGTTCCGAGTATTGAGTTCTATATATGGTTATTGAAACCCTTGAATTGAGTCGTTCACGTCTATAATTCAACATGAATCCTATTTTGAGAAGTTTTTTTTCAATTATTTATAATTTGTTTAAAGACATGAGTAAATGAGTATGAGGATGAGGAGAGTCGAGTCGAGTCTCATTTTTTCAAAATGATTATAAGGGAACTAAGTATTTCCAAGAGTATATACTTTACATTCAACACGAGAGGAAAACTTGATTTCCAAATGAGTTCATGAAGAGTTTTGAGCATAGTCTCTTTTAAGAGAATCTTTTGAGTAATAATCTCAAAGTATGAGGATGAGGAAATGTTTTTAAACATATGATCATGAGTTATATTATTGAGAATAGTATTGAGCACCAATATGGGGACGAGTTCAGACAACTCAAAGTCCTCATAAATCATGTATGCCAACATGGGTAAAGGGTCATACTTTTTAGATGATTCCTTGGTACTTTTTAAGCATAACTTAGTGGATCCACTTAGTTGAGAATGTATTATACTCCGGCAAGGTATAGGACAGTTCTGGCAGCGTGGGCGAGACGCTATATCATCACGTAGCTCATAGTGATGGTTGTCGGTTAGAGAATCTCCCAAATAAGAGTTATTATTGTATTCTTACATACAATTGAGTTATTATTGTATTTTTACATACAATTGAGTTATTATCTCATGTTTTAAAGGTTTTCCATATATTGCATTTTTTATTGTTGCTTTATCTTTGAGTTGAGTTGGGTATCGTTGAGTTGAGTATCTTTGAGTTGAGTATCCTTGAGTTGAGTCAAGTATCTTTTAGTTGAGTATCTTTGAGTTGAGTATTCTTGAGTAATTAATTCTGTCTTGAACTTCTACAATAACAAGTACTCTCTCCTTCCACTTTTACATATACACTTTGAACTTTGAAAGCCTCTTATATAAGAACAATAATTAATATAAGTATTTTACTACAATACTCATATTAATTAATATGTAATCTTAGTCAGGTCTCAGAATGATCATTTGGAGAATAAATAAGTAATGTTATGTACAACATAAAATTTTTTTATATTTTTTTGACAAGTAAAAATGAATAAAAAAATAATATGAGGCAAATATTTTTAAAAAATAGGTCAAATAATTTAAAATGGAGGAAGTAATTATATTATTAGTTGTGTATAGACTAGAGTTATGTAGATTTTAGCTTAGCAAGTTAACCTTACCTCTTGAAACAAAATCGAGCTACTTATGTCTGAACTCTTATGTCTTACAAACGTAAGCATGACATTTACTTAATTTTAGATATGATATTGTAATTAAAACAGTGTTTAATACTTTAATTAGTTGTGGAGGTACTTGTAGACATTAAAATTTTGTGGGACTCTACAAGACGTGTTCAATTCGAATTGAGGCTCTAGAAGGTGTATTCAATTTCAATTAGAATTCTTGGAGGGTACTCAACCCTAAACCCTAGTTCATGCCTATATAAAGGGTACTAAATTTCCTTACAAGGCATCTCGAATATTCCCCAAATTGATGGAATATTCATATAGAAGTCAAATCTAAATCATCCTAGTTCGAGAAATACGCCACTGACGGCCCTCGAATCATGACAAATCTTAGGAGAGTAGAATCAAGGGAGGAACAGAATTGTACCAGCAATATTTATCAATAAAGTTATGTTTCTTCTTATTTTATTGTGATTGTAATTTATTTTTTGTCACTTTAATATTTGTTGCAAGTAGTTAATAACTGCATATACACATTAATATTTTTTTTTTTTTAAAAAATCCAAAATAATTTGTAGCCGCTATAATTTTTGTCACAACCTATGTCCTTCGAATGAACACTCTATGGTGAGCACTTTGTGCACATTGGATAAATTTCTCACAGTGTAAATCTCGTGTGACAGACTCGATTCTGAAGACATTGAGGGAGGATATATCTCAAATTATCCGTGGCCCACCCTCCAAACCATCCATGTGATGAGCACCCTACATAGTAATTAATTAATAATTTTCTAAGCTAAAATCTACATATTCTGTCGTGTGTATATGCTTTAGGAAGTTGAGTGCTCCATTTGAACTTAATCCAGTATAGAACCGACATAATTTAATTAGGGACTACTTTTAATCATCATCGGAATTTAGTTGATTTAATTAATTTTGGTTCAAATAATTTTGTCATCAACTTGTGATATATAGCTCGTGATGAAAGAAAAAGGATATTTATTTCATTATTAATAATGAAGATAAACTCATGAGTGAACTATTTATGACGTTTAAGTGACATTTTGTGAACTTGATGCACCACTTCCCTCACCGAATAGATATATTAATTGATTTGTTTTAATTTGTTTGACTTATTTTTATTTGATATGAATTTTATTTTTTTTAAATAAATCTTTTGCTCTTTGTTAGAGTGCGTAGAAAGTCTATATTAATGGGAGAATGGACCGGCGATCTGCTTATATGGACTTGAACAATCCTCCTAACATGAGTTAACTTTTGGGGCTGAGTTAGACTCATGTGTCGCATCTTTACCGTCATAAATTAAAGATATGTCAATTATTTTAAAATATCTTTTAATCTTATAATTTTAAACATGTCATGTGGAAAGTTGAAACTAAAGAGATACTCTCTCTGTCCAACAATAGTTGTCCACTATTGTCTTGGACATAATAGACATATGTCTTTTAACTTGGTTTCAGTTGACATCGATGCCTTCCAACTTTGGATGTGCACAAATAAATACTTAAATTTGCATATAATTGAACAAGTAGACGCATGCGTCCTACGTGGCATAATACATGTAGAACTTCACATAGGACACAAAGTACCATGTTCGTCACATACGATACATGTGTCTATTTTTAATTTTATACAAGTTAAAGTGCCTACTTGTGCACACCCAAAGTTGGAGGACATAGATGTTAGTTGAAGTCATGTTAAATGACATGTTTATATATTATGCTATTGACATGACACACTCCTTAAGAAACAATAAATAATAAGGATAGTATTACTATATCACCCTTTGAACATATTAAAATTAATGCTTTGAAAAATATATTAGATATTGAATAGTACTAATTAATACTAAAGATAAAGCAGACACAAAAGGGTGAATTATTTCTTAATTTTCAAACTAGTTAAATATTATTGGACAACTATTTTTAATAGAATGGACAATTAAAAATGGATGGAGAAAGTATTAAAAAGGATAAAAAATCATTGTGGAAAAAAATATATGTCAAACAAATTGAGGGAGTGTATATGAAAAAGAGAATTCAATTGCGTGCAACACGGAGGCTAATACATGAACATTTAACCAAAACCAATAATTCAATGAGTAATTGTAGCCTATGATTATTAAACTCATTTTAGAAACCTTAAAAATTTGATTCCATATTTTTCATGTGGATTGAAGTCTTTTTATTCTTTCCTATTTGTGTTTTTTTCCTTCAAATGTTAAGAAAATTGAAGTATTGACTTTATTATAATAGAGGCAAAATAAGTTCAAGCACATTATCAAAGAATGAGGTGCAGTGGATGAGACTGCTCCTTCCTTAATTAGAGGTCTCGAGTTAGAGCCTTAGATCTGGAAAAAAATCCTTGGTAGGGCACACTTTTCCTCGAATGGGATCCTACGCGACACGAATTCAAATTAGTCAAACTCCAATGTAGATATCAAACATCATATGAAAAAAAATAAAAAAATTGAACACATTATAAAATAGACCTGAAACAATGAAAGAGAAAGTGCAGGCTCGACTAGTTAGGTGAAGAGCAAAGATGAATTATAGAGAAAAAGTAAATTTAATTAACATGTTAAGGAGTGAGTCTGAAGCAAAATTGATCGATTAATGACATGAGTTTGGAGAGAACCTAGACCATAAAAGATAAATAGTTTGTGAAAATAAATTTCACAAAGCTTAGCTTTGATATCTTAAAAAATAATGAGTAAAGTAGTTCAAGATAATTAACAATCTCTTTAGAGATCCTTAAAAAGCCTATGATAGCCATATGTATGATAAAAAACTATTCGAATCGAATATTTATATCAAAGTTATAAATATATAATGATATATATATTAGTATATAAACTTCTATCATAAGGTAAGTTGAATTGATCTGATGTAAACACTCCATGCAGATAAATATTTAGGTAAAATTTAGCCGCATAAAATTTTTATACTAAACCAATAAATAATGAGATATGTTTGTATATAAATTGTTATCACTTAACCATATTAATTAATTTATATTCTTAACTTTATTAAATTACTTAACCACGATAACATCATTACAGATAAATATTTACCCACAATTAACATCTTATTTTTTTTGTGTTAAATTAAAATGATATTATATAAAATGTGATGTGAAATATTTATTTTTGGAAAAGGGCCTGAAAAATACTTCAATTTTAATTTGGCCGAAATTGTTGTTACGATACAAAACTTTATGGATGACCTTTTACACCCTGCACTATTTAATAGTGTATTTTAAAGGTATATATGTGCCCACTTGGACACGTTACTAGTTATAATAATGCAATATTTATGATGTCAACGTGGACACATATATACCTTCAAAATACATTATTAAATAGTGCAGGAAGTAAAAGGTCTTTTCCAAAGTTCGATATTGTTACAACAATTTCGGTCAAAATTCGGATATATTTCAGACATTTTTCCCTTTATTTTTAGTTGAGTGATTTAATTTCAGTATGAAATGTACATTTTTGATAACGACAATAACACGTTCCATGAAATTTTAGAAATGAAAGCAATAGATGGTTATTAATGAAAAAAAGGAGAAGAAATGAGTAGGAAAAAAAGGTTTTTCCTAAGTAAACACGACAAAAATAAAAACCACATCTTATGTTTCACACATTAAAAGGGAAATTCTTATCATCTTTTTCTAAGTTCTTTTTATATAGGTCTTCTTATTCATATGGAAAAAAATAATACGGCTAGAAATAAAAGTTTTTTTTTTTCATAAATCAATAAAAAATATTATGTTGTAGAATATAATTTTTCTATTCATTTCACCATCAAATCAACTCTTTTTGAAAGAATACATGGTAGAAAATAGATTCTTATTGAAATAGCGAAAAAAATAATTTTTTTTATATGAAAATATTACTAGTATTTTTTTCAATGGTTCAAGCAAAATATATCTATTAAAATAGTCATTAAACATTTTTCAATCAAAATACAGTATTTTTTTGTTAGTGTAGCTACAAATTCCTTGTTAGACTAGTGGTTGGAAAAGTTGGTACATGTACTGATTTTCTCTATATACACTTTGCAAGTCTTTCTTCAACTTGTATGACTATGTCTAGTGGACATATATATAATTACTTCTTTATCACTTCTTTTTTATTTCTAAAGTAAGGAAAAAGTAATTACACAAGTTGGGCCAAAAAAGGCTAAATCCTATTCTAGTCTATATTATAATTTTTTTTCATTTTTTTAAAATTAATTGGTGGATAAAGTTATTTAGTACTCTCTCCGACATATTTTATATGAGTTAGTCTGATTCAGTACGGAGTTTTGAAAAAAAAAACTTTTGAAACTTGTGGTCTAAAATAGGTGATAAATTTTTGTGTGGCCGTAAATAATTTCATTAAGGGTAAATGAACATTTTAAAGTTAAATTGTTATTTAATATAGAAATGTGTCATTTTTTTTGAATTAATTAAAAAGGAAAGTAAGTCACATAAATTGGGATTGAAAAAAAATATATCTTGATGAAAGATATTAAAGACACTATAAAATTAATCGAAATGTCCTCAAATTGATCCAAACACTACTATTCTTAAAGAATGATAATAATGATGCTTATTGTAATATTTAATTGTACAGATCTCCCTTATTATTTTGTGTATCATCTCACTGATTGCCGATTAGACAACTTAATTATTACCCCTACCAGTTATATATTAGATTAGACATAAGTGCTCGTGCTAGCATGAATTCAATATCTATTATTCTTTTGTCTCGCTTTATGTAATATAGATAAAATTTAGAGAGTCAATTAAATTTTAATATGATTTTTAAATGCTTTAAGCTGTTAATTATTATAATTTATAGTACTTTTTATATAATTTTTAAATAATATATATGTTACTTCTCTTGTCCCAATATATGTAGCACAAAAGAATTTCAAGAGTCAATCAAATGTTTTTGTTATTGAGATTACAATACTTTTTACGTAGTTTTCAAATTAAAAATACATGTTACTTCTTTTGTCCCATTTTATGTGACACAAAAAGATTAATTTTATGAATCAATCATACTTTTTATAAGAAATCAAATTCATTATTTTCACTCCATATTTATGTACAAATAAAAGTAGTAAATTACTAGTCTTAATGGATTATCGATTTATCCAATAGCCCAATATTAAAAACCAATACTGAACCGATAACATTAAAAACCCGTTAACCCAATAATCCAATAACATTAAACCAATAACATTTTCTTTTTTTCGATTTATCGATCGGTTCGCTTTTTATCCGCCCCTAATTTATGTAGAGTAGCTGACATCTTATTAAATAACACATTCATTGTTCGCACTAATACACTTAAAGGTGCAATTTAATGTTCATGACGTAGCTAGGGAGATCGATCATTATAAGGTTTTAGGTTAAAATTTAAATTGACGAAATCATACACTACATATCTTTAATTTATATACAGAAAATGATTTAATATTTTATTTAGAGAAATAATAAGTGGCTCACAGGGGATGAAAATAATAATAATATTATATTTGTGCTTTATTTAAGTTTTAGTAGACAGAAATATATATTCTCTCCAAGGTAATAAATATCTCGTAAAATAATCAAGATGTGGGCAAACGTATTTAGATACCACCATTATTTTAAAAAAAAAATGCAAACACATTATTTTTTTACCTTTTAAAAAATAAAAACAAAAACAAGCCGGCACAACCTTTATTTTAAAAAAAAATAAAAAAAAATAGAGACAATTTTTATTTTTCATCCATATATATACATAATTGGAGTGAAAATAATGACTAGATATTAAGACAAAAGCCAAGCTACCAAATCACTATGCATGGGATCAGTATTTTCAACCGTTGCTTCTTCATTCATGCAGTCATTATTAATGTCAAATAATGAAATATTTGACATATTGTTATTCTCTATTCAATATTTCACCTAAATATTCCCAATCCCAACCATCAAGGGTACCATGATTATCCACATTTAATATTTCATTATTATAATTATTATTGTTATTTTCGCTTATTTCAAGATTTTCTTCTTCGCCACTCCATAAACAATTAAAAATAAAATCTTGGTCCAACTTTGCATCTTTATCGTCCATTAGCATAATATCGTCATGCCACAACATTTGATCATCGTTATGATCGAACTCCATGGCATTATTATCGCCATTGGGAATGGTATTTATGGTTTCTTTCTCCATATTTGGCGTTGATGACGTAATGTGAATGGTAGTTTCACTTCTGAAATTCGAACCGCTAATTTTGATTTTCCCTTTGCGTCTTTGTTTGATAATTTGTTGTTGTGTTCCTTTTTTGGCTAATTCGACAACAGCTTGTGGCAACTTTTCATCACTTGGAATCCTTAAGCTTTCTACTTTTCGGCTCAAACGAGAATTCCAATAATTTTTTATCTCATTATCTGTTCTATGTGGTAAATGTTCTGCTATTAGAGACCACCTACAAATTACACATTTCTTAATAATTTGTTACCACTACAATACAATAAAACAAAATATAAGTTCCGTGCATGGACTGATAATGTAGAATAAATTCATAAGTCATTTATAGGTAATTACCGCTAAATTATTTATACAATTAAGTCATTTATAGGTAATTACAGTTAAATAATTAAGATAAGCATTAAGAGTAACAAGATTAACATGGTAACTATAGTCTATTTTATATATATATATATATATATATAAAAAAGAGAATTACATTTTAATAGTGTAAAAAAATATTTATACTATCAGTGTATATAATCTAAATTCTTAAAAATATAAAATAGCAAATTTGACTTTTATATACTCACGATATAAAGCACTTTCGCCGCTCTCAAATTAGTTAAACATAATTACTAAGAACTGTTCATAATAAATGAAATATTTACTTTAAAAATTACAATAATAATTTAAAAAGTATTTACACTTTTAGCATTTGAAAAGGGTATGTATGGTAAACAAGAAAATAAATAAGTTTTTCTGAAATAAAATTAGTGATCTTATCCTACTTACTTTATGATATTTGACAGGTAAATAAAAAATATTATCTTAAAAATATTTATTTATAATCTATATATTAACAATATAAAGATTTTACGATATTCATAGATAAATATCTATACCTGTTACCCAAAGTTGCACGCAACTTAATGATTATAGCTTCTTCATCGGAAGTTATGTTACCTCTCTTTAAATCACTTTTCAAATAATTAATCCATCTTAATCTGCAACTCTTTCCACATCTTAGTAACCCTATCAAACAATTAAGAAAAAACATTAACTATTTATTTTCACTTTGCACCAAACGGATGAACACATAATTCATAATTCAGTAAATAAAAATGTATTTTTAATTTTTAACAATTCTCTTTTGATGAAATAGTCATTTACTGTTGATATAATTCCACAACAAGCATGCAATGTGATAGAATTAACGAGAAATTAAAGAAAAAAAAATGTGTGGATGGTAACTCCCAATTTTTCAATGGGAATCGTTTTTCGAGTGAACTGATTTAGTGGAAATGGAATGGAAAATTATGTTTTATATTACAAATTTCTCATTGACTTGCGATGGAAAATCTTTGTTTCAGTAGTGAGAAGAATTTTTCTACACCTCATATGTGACTTTATTTTTATTTACATATCAATATGAACTTTGTTTGTACACCCAACAAATTAAAGGTGGGGCTAGAGCCTAGAAAGGACGTACGGCTTCAGTCGGACTAAAATTCAAACCTTATATCTATATTAAGAAATTTACTAAGAATATTTAAAAACTAAATTCAAACTTTAACATATTGACAATTCATATGAGTATTCTAAAATTTAGAATCCGCAAAGTTCAAATGTTAGTTCTACTCGCTGACAACCCAACAAAGGCATGTTTGGAAAGTCATTCTGGCAATTGGATTTGATGTAATTAGGTGTAATTGTACTGTTTGTTTTGTTTGGTTGACCATGTAATTACTTGGTCAGTAGATAATTGAGTGTAATTACACTCTCTTAATTCATATGGGGAGGCTGTGAATTGCTAGTAATTATATGATGTAATTACAAAATGATTAATTTTTAATTTCTTCCTTTTATTTTTAGTTTTATTTTTGTCGTTTTAATGTATTTATTTAATTTTATTAATTGCAATTCTGTTTTATTTTTATTATTCTAATATTTTCTAAAAATATATATTTTTATATTTTTTATATTTCATTTCCTTCTTATTCCCAACCTTTACTTCATGTGATTCCATATAATTTTTCGTATTATCTAAAAGAAAATTCATTAGTATAATTTTGTCAGTATTCTAATTTTTAAATTAAAGTAGAATTCATTGTTGAATAAAGTTATGGACTTACGTTTTCCTTTTCTTTTAAATCATATTTATGTATGTTATGTTAAAATTTTTGCTTTGAATTTAGAACTTATGTTATATTTTCAATTTCATTTGTTTTATGAATATTGACTCGATATTTTACATTGCAAGTTTTTAAAAAAAAAAAAGTTATACTTGATAGATTATCTTTTTGTCAAATGTTTTATAATTTATGATATTATATTTATAATATTATTTTTTTGGTCAAACATGCATTTCATGATGTTCATAGAAATTCTGTACTTTTCGTATTTATGATTAATTTAATTAAAATATTCTAAAATTGAAATATATAAATCAATTATTTTTTATAATATTAGCTAATAACATATGTTTATTAATTAATAACTTTTCAAAAGACTATATAAAACTTAAGTATTCAATTTAATATCATTTATAAAGGCCCTGATTTGTCTAATATAAATTTTTAATTTTAAATAATTAATTTTTATTTTAAAATTCAATATAACCTTATGTTTACACTTGTTCAACCAAATAGTACATGCGTAATTACGGTGTAATTAATTCCACTGTGTCAAACAATCAGATCAGTATAATTACTAAGTTTTGTAATTACATGGCTGATAATTACTTACCCTAATAATTACACCAATTCCAATTACCAGGTGGCTTTCCAAACAGGCCCTAAAGATAAAATAAAGTACTAGCTAGTAAGTACAAACATACTCTCTTATTCGCTAATAGTTTTTTAAACTTTCAGATGAGATGATTATGTGTTAATAATATGTATATAATAATATATTGTTACCAGCATTTTTAGGTAATGTCCTCCAAGATCCTTCACCATTAGCTTGAATATAGTTGGTGAGTCTTTCATCTTCTTCTACTGTCCATCTCCCTCTCTTGAGACCTACTTTCTCACAACAAGGTGTTCTTACCATTTCTATTTTCTAGTATGAAATATGCACTACACTTTTGGGATATTTCCAAATGAAAAATGGAGAAATTAAAGTGCAAATGAACCTTAAACATGAATGTCAATAAATAGATAGACCACACAAGTACTAGTATTAACCGCCACCACCTACCTCATCAATCTCTTGTTTAATGTTATGGTGTTGCTAATTTGGACGTATACTTCCTTTTTGAGTCGAGAGTCTGAAAAGATCTTTTTTATCTTACAAAAATAAAGATATACAAAATTTGTATACTCATTTGTGAGATTATAGTAATGAATATGTTTTTGTTGCTAATTTGGACATATGTATATTTTATTTAACAATAATAATTAAAATAAATATTTATAACCAATTACATTCTCTCTCTATATATAGTGGTGGCAAATGGTTGGATTGGATCGGATTTGGATGTATTGATTTGAATTACAGTCCACCCAAATAGAATATGGGTAAATATGGATTTAGTCAAATATAGTTTGGGTAAAATAGTTCTAACCCATTTAAAAAAATCTGTTTTTTTTTAAAAAAAAATTACCCCCTCCCCCGGGCACCCCCACCTTCCACCAACCTACCCCTAATTTTTTTTTTGTTTTCCAAAATTAAAAAAAATAAAATCTGTTTTTTCAAAAAAAGAAAAATTTACCCCTTCCCACGGGCACCCCCCCTCCCCCTACCTTCCACCAATCGACCCCTAATTTTTTTCGTTTTCCAAAAACAAAAAAAGAATTCCCCTCACCGGGCACCCTCCCCCACCCCACACCTTCCACCAAGCTACCCCTAAATTTTTTTGTTTTCCAAAACTAAAAAAAATCTGTC
>JAJOOI010009990.1:0-14392 GCA_029582585.1 Solanum bukasovii | reverse complement strand
CCGTCAGCAATAGTTTCATTCACAACATTACTCGCTTCCCCGAAAGCAACATTGTCCTCAAGGTTGGACTTAGCAAGATTCTCTGTAGTAGGAACACTCAGATGTAGAAGAGTTACTTGCTGATCCGGAGTGCCAACACAACACTTCAACATAGAAATATGGAAAACATAATGGATTTTTGCAGATTCAGGAAGTTCCAGGCGATAAGTGACATGGCCAATGCGTTTTAACACCTGATAAGGCCCAAAATAACGCCGTCTAAGCTTATGATCTCGCTGCAAGCACAAAGTATTATGTTGAAGGGCTTAAGTTTGACATACACCCAATCACCCACTTCAAAGAAGGTATCAATCCTAGACTTATCAGTCAATCGCTTCATGCGATTCTGAGCCTTCAATAAATTATTTTTGAGGACGTGCAAGACTTCATCCCGCTGCAACAGATAGGACTCAACCAGTTTGCTCACACTACTCCCCAAAATGTACAGAGCAACAGTAGGAGGCTCCCGACCATAGAGTGTCTAAAAAAGGGTCATACCAGCTGAAGTTTGAAAGGAAGTATTGTACAAAAATTCCGCCCATGGAAACATAGCAACCCACAAGGAAGGCACCTTAGCGACGTAGCAACGCAAATATTGTTCCACACATTTGTTAAGAGCCTCAGACTGTCCATCTGTTTGAGGATGATAGGTTGTACTCATGGCTAAAGTGGATCCCTACAAGCGATTAATCTCTTGCCAAAAAGAGTGCAAGAACCGCGGATCACGATCCGTCATAATAGAACGAGGAGGGCAATAGAGCCTAATAATCATGATGACAGTGGAATGAAATGACCGTACTTAGTGAGACGGTCTACGACTGTCATGATCATGATATTTCCCTTTGAGCTCGGAAGACAAGTAATGAAGTCCATTGCAATATCCTCAAAGACCTAGTTTGGAATCGGCAACGATTGTAGGTAAGAACCTTTCATTTGTTGGCATATATGACACGCATCCACAAATTGTTTGGACATCCTTGCGCATCCGTTTCCAAAAAAAAATTAGATGACAAACAATTGAATGTGCGCGCAACCTCGACATGTCCTCTTATAGCAGTAGCATGGAACTCAATTCATAATTTATGACGTAAGGGAGATTTTGAGGGACTAACTATCCTGCCTTTATAAAATAACATCCCTTCTTTGAATTGATAGTCATCAAAATCCTTATCCCCATGAAGCAAGGCCTGCTGTATTGCTACCAATTCGGGGTTAGTCTGATTCAGCTGCTTCAAATTAACCTCTATAGCAAAAGAATTGATTGAAATAGTCATGAGAAAAGCCTCTAAAGTACACGACAAGGCATCTGCTGCCGTGTTCTATTTTCTAGGCCTATACAAGATGCGAAAGTCATAGCCGACAAGTTTAGCGAGTTATTTTTGTTCCTCAGGGGTCTGTATAGTCTGGGTAGTCAAGTTACGTAGTGATTGTTGATCAGTAAGAATAGTGAACTGACGCCCCAATAGGTACTGTCGCCATTTACTCACAGCTTGAGTAATGGCAAACATCTCTTGGTGGTACGTTGAAGCTTGTTGCATCCTAGAGCTTAACTTTTGGCTAAAGTACGCAATATGGTGGCTTTTTGTGACAAAATAGCTCCAATACCTCGCCCAGATGCATCAGTTTCAACCTGAAACTCCTGACTGAAATTGGGCAAGGCCAAAACAGGGGTAGAGCTTAATCAAGATTTTAAAGTGTTGAAAGCATGTTGCTTAACTGCTGTCCATTTGAAGGAATCCTTGCGTAACAAGTCAGTTAGGGGACATGCTATAGCTACATAATGGTGAATAAACCGACGATAATACCCAGCTAGCCCAAGGAAACTACGAACTTCCTTCACTGATCGTGGTGGTGGCCATTGCCCAATGGTACTGATTTTGTCCGGATCTACTGAGAGGCCTTGAGCAGAGATGATGTGTCCTAGGTAATCAACAGAGGTTTGACCAAACAAGCATTTCAAGCATTTGGCTACAAGTTGATGTTGCCTCAACAACTGCAATACCACTGCTAAATGCTCCAAATGATCGCTCCAAGATGCATTATAGACCAATATATCATCAAAAAATACCAGAACAAAGCGACGCACATGTTGACGAAAAATTTCAATCATAGTAGCTGAAATGTCGAAGGGGCATTAGTCAATCCAAACGGAATTACCAAAAATTCATAATGACCGTCATGAGTACGGAAGGCTGTCTTAGCCACATCCTCAAGCTTAAACTTTATCTGATGATAACCTGATAACAAGTCCAACTTTGAAAAGACTTGAGCACAATGTAATTCATAAAACAAACTCATCAATGGTCGGAATAGGGAAGCGATCTCGGATTGTGATGGCATTGAGTGCCTGATAATCAACAAAAAAGCACCATGTGCCATCCTTCTTGCGCACTAATAGCACCGGGGATGAAAATGGATTGGTGTTGGGCTGTATAACTCCATTTTAAGCATATCTTTCACCATCTGCTCCATGACCTGCTTTTGGAAGTGCGGGTATCTATATGGTTTAACATTCACTAGTTGCTCCCCTGAGATGAGATGTATCGAATAATTCTAAACACGAGAAGGTGGCAATCCCGAAGGTTTCTGAAACACGTCATCATACGAGTCCAATAGACCACTCAAATCTGTGGTCATTTCACCTTCACTACTCCCTTCAGGAGTAATCATTGCCAAAAAAAGAAGAAGCAATTGCATCGGTCACTGCCATACGCCTCAAACTATGCAAATGAATTTGGTGAGCATCAGTGGATGAATCCCCCTGCTATAACCACTTAGACCTATGTAAATTAAATTCAAATTCTCATGTTGCATAATCAGTTATAACCCGCCCCTAACGTAGCCAACCATGCCACTCTAAGTACTACATCAACAACTTGGAAGGGCAAGACATAAAGATCCTCGACTATAGTACAAACCTTGAATCAATAAAGTGACTTGCTTCACCACACCTTCACACGGGAGACTTTGTCCACTGCCCACCATAACTGCAAAACGGGGAATGACCTCAACTTTGAGTTGAAGATGTTTGGCCGTACGTGGTTGCACAAAATTGTGAGTACTTCCGCCATCCACTAAAACTTGGACTGGTGACCCATTTTCTTTTCCAGTGAATAGTAATATGGAGGGTGAAATTCCCCCAGATAAATCATGATAAGAAATAGATGATTGCTCCTATAATTCTAAACCTTGTGATTCCCCCACTAAGAAATCATCATCAATAAGCGGCTCTGGCAAGCTAGGGTCCAAATCGGATCCATTAGTGAGAAACATAAGTTGTGGGGGTTTTTTACACTTGTGTCCCGATGATTACTTTTCCTTACAATAATAACATAGTCCCCGCTCACGGCGGCTTTGGAGCTCTGCATTTGTGAGCCTTCTAAGAAGAGTGTGAATCGAAGGGGAAGCAGCGTAAGGGGTTAAAGAAGAATAGATATTTTGATTTAGGGTTGTGGAATTTGGGGTAGGCAAAAGGAGAGTTGTTTTAGCAAAAGTCGGCCTAACAGGTCCTTTCTCAGCTTGGATTTGTTGCTCATGTATAGGGGCTAAATTAAGTGTCTCTTCGTAACTCTTTGGCTTATGGACCAAAGCAGGGTTCTTAATATCATCACGAAGCTCAGAAATAAAGAGACGTACCATTCGGTTATCATCCATGTAGTCAGTCTCGTTTGCAATGATCTAAAATCTAGACTGAACATTTGAGACAGTGGTCATTCGCCGGAGCTTCGCCAAAAGTCCCTCGGTGGACTCCAATCTTTTTTGTGGAAATGGATCCACACCTTCGAAGCCAAGTGCTCCCAATCCACCATTTGTTTATTTCGAAAAAGCCACTGATACCACTCCAATGCATCCCCGTCCAGATAAAAAGAAGCAAGTGACAGATGCTGGTCTTCTGCAATCTTGTAAAATTCAAAATATTGTTCTGCCTGAAAGATCCAAGCCTCCGGATTCTTTCCACATAAATGGCCAAATTCCACTGATGTTGGCTTGTGACGGAGGTTAGGGGCTGTCGAAAAATAGTCATCATGTGAGTCCCTCTCTGGGCGTTGGGTTTTGCTTCCTAGCACTTCCAGTAACAAGGAGCAAATATCTGCAAGAATCGACTCTTTCATACCCTGAACTGATTCTTCAACAAGTGACTTGAGTCTTTGGTCATCAACTGAAGACCTCTGGATGAAAGCACCAATGTAATGAATGGACACAGTGAAACACTAACCACACTTGTATTAATAGCCTTGAACTCAACTTATAAGTAGTAGATGTAGTGAAGTCTCTAAAATAAGAAAATACAAAGGGAAATTGCAGAAGTAGTATATCTAATAATAGAAGAAGAAGGAGGTGAGGAACAAGAAGAAATTGAGAGAGAAAGAGTGCCCAGTGATAACAACAAAGTAGTCTGCACTGCACTGCTCCACTCACGATGCTTTATGCCTACTGCTTGCCAATTTTACCCTTCCTCACATGATTTCCCTCCTTTCCAAACGTAATCCCCAAGTCTTTTAGGAGGAGTGACCTTTCTAGCAGTCTTACGTGGCAGTCCCATGTGCTCAACCTGAGTGGCATCCCCGTCAGCAATAGTTTCATGCACAACAAATAAGTTTCTCTTTAATCTAAAAACTTATCCATATGACACCTAGTGATCAAAAGTTCAAAAACATGAATTTCCAAGGTAATTGAGTGTATATGTATTACTACTATTATATTGCTAATATATTAAACTGTAGATAGTAATCATTATTTTTGTTTGCAAATTGACAGTATAGTCAACAAGTGGAATCACATATGGATACTGAATTTGTGTACAACAACGGACTGGAGAAAGGCCCAACCTCTGTCGTGTTAGGCCCTAAAGTTTTAGAAACCATCATTTATCAACTCTCCCCTCCTGAGGTATGTATCAACTATTTTTCAACCCCCCCAAAAAAACTTATTTTCCCTAACTTTCAAATCTTTACATCTTTGTGTGTGTTAATTGTACCTATGGTTGCTGAATATCTTACCCACAAAACCATTACAATAATATATTCAATGAAATTTTACTAATAGAATCAGGAGAAGGTAAATTATATGTAGATCCTTGAAAAAGATTAGCGAATAATATTAAGTGTATAAATACAAACTCTTTATGTTTTCTCCTCTTAGTTAACTAATACACATAGGTAGTCCTTATACGACTTTGTGTCAATCTATTGTAGTACAATATTAAAATTCTACATACAAATTATAAACTATTCTTCCTCTAGTCCATATCAAGTGGATTATTGAGAATTTTTTTCTTAGTTTAAAATAAGTGAATTATTCGAAGTTTAAGAGAATTGATGTGACTTTTAATTTGTTTTCAGATTTACCCTTTCTTTAATGATATTTTTAACTACTTTATATTTTTCTACGATAATAGTTTGGTAAAATTTGACTGATTTAAAAAATTAAATTAATGATGTGGTCAAATCATCATTTGTCACATGGACAAGATGATTTTGCGAAACCGGATGAGTTTTCAGTTAACTCATAATGGCATGGATAAACCTTTTCTCAATGGAAATGACATAGATGAACCAAATTTTAAACAAATGACATAGATGAGTTTTTTTCTCTCAAAGTCAGGATTTTCCCATAATTCAATTAATTTTTGATAATATTATGATAAAATTCAATAATTGTTGTCTATGGGACTCTACAGGACGTAACTCTTGCAACATATTTGGTGAGACCCAGACCATGGTTTGATGAGTCAGCCCTATTGACAAACACTACACATTCAAGAGAGAAATATGGTAGTGTTCGTTGTGATTGTGTTGTATGTGAAAAGGACAATGTGCTCAAGGAAGAACAATTTCAAAGGTGGTTGATTAAGAATAATCCACCAGATGAGGTCCAGATGATTCATGATGCAGGCCACATGGTCATGTTCTCTAAACCTAAGGAGCTTTCTTCTTGTCTTGTTATGATTTCACAGAAGTATCATTGATCTTTCACCTTATTTATCAGTAGCGTAGTCACATATAGTCAGATGAACATTCTTCATGCAATAATTATTTTCCTCAATTGTTTGCTAGAAGTTATGGTGAGAAACTCAATCAATATTCACTTAATGAATTTGTATACATTTGTTTGTATTGGTATCCATTGATTTATATTCATCTAACAAATTTGTATACATTTGTATTGAATATATTCATTTGTATTCATTAATAAGTTGGTGTATATTTATTTGCATCAGTATCATTCTAATTTTACATAGTTATACATTGGTCTGTATTCATCTTTATATCCATCCATTTTATTAACCTGACAAATTTGTATACACTCCTTCCTCCTATGCCTCTCCTCATTTAGCTTTACACCTATTGTAATATTCCGATTTAGGCTATAATCCACTACAACAACCAATGGACAATTTTTTTTAAGAAAATAAGGGTTGCTCGAATGGTAATTATTCCTCACTTCCAACTCAATGATTGTATGTTCAAGCCATCAAGGGATAAACAAATCTTAGCAACTCAGGGGAGGAATTAAAAAAATAATAATTCAAGTGCGGAAAAGTAAATTCTTCATGCCCAATTTTGTGATTGTGTTTGTCATTTTAGGATTTGCCTCGGGACGAGGTAGCCTACACTATAAATGTCGATAAACACGCTAACAAATAAAAGAGATAACCTGCACAGACAAAATGGATGTGCATAACATTTTTTTAATTTTATTTTGAAGGTTTCTATTGCTTTGAGAATTGACTATGAGAAAGAAGAGCACAAAAATGTATTTAGTTATATGATCTGGTTCTTCTATGATAATAATCAGTACAAAAATATATATTTAAAATTTTTGTAGCGTCAAGTTCTCACAGGCAGTCTTCACACAGTTCTGGTGATTAATGAACTATTTAAGCAAAACAGACATGAGTGGATTGCAGAGACTCCAGGAAGGTATCATCCAAAGACGGTTAGGGAAATTTATGCTTCCTACTCAGCTATTGTACATAATGCTCTACCGCCACGTACTAAGGTACTGTCTCAGTTCCCAGTTTTGACTACTTTAGTGTAGGGTATCCCCGTCGACCTATATAAGGTCACGGTACGTCGTTTTATTTACGACCCTTCACATGCTCAGCTGATTAACACAACTGAGTATGACTATGGATGGGGGTGCTGCAGAATAGAGCCGCCATGCGTGACACTGAGCAGAGAGAGACCTTGTTGCGCTGGATAGCTGGGCATATTGTTGATGAGGTGGTGAGCTCTGAGTGGGTTTGTGACATGACCTTGTCTATAAAAAAGGTGACTCTTAATTTTGCAGCCAAGTTCTGGTGGTCTATTATCCGGGGCAAATTGTCCCCCACGATGGTGGATAGCATAATGACTTGGGATCGTGTGGTGATGCTTGCTTATTTGATGGCAGGGCACGAGATAGATTTTTCTCAGAGTCTGATAGCCGAGATTCATGAGAGGGCTTTTCGGGAGGAGACCACACTACCATTTCCGTGTCTAAAAATTTTCCTATGTAGAAAGGCTACAGTTCCAGTGTGGGGATGTGACCGATTGATTGAGATGACCAAGATGGTCGACGTTGGTATTATACGGGATGATGCAAAACCCGCAGCTCCATGGAGGGATATACATTTTAACTTGCCGCATATGAACGAGGACCTTGCTTCAGCGCAGCCCGAAGAGGGCAATATTTCAGCTCCACCTATGCATCCTGATATGGCAGCCCCACCTTCTTCGTCATTCGGACCGGCCGGGAGCATACCACGTGCTCTTACTCCTACAAGTTATGCTTTGATGCCACTAACCAGAGTCCAAAAGTTAGAGACTCAGATGGCGACACTTTTGCAGCACATTCATCCATGGATGAAGAAGGCTGTTGAGAAATCTGAGAAGAGGGTAGAACAAGTTGTGGAGGTGAAGATACAGGTAGTGCATCGAAGAATATATGTTTTTGAGCTACAAATATTAGATAGACCTCAGCCTACTATTGATCTAGCTAATTTCTAAACGGAGTTGGCCAAGCTCCGGGTTGATATTGATGTTTTGGCTTCTATTTACTCTGCTATACCGAACCCTCACACCTCGAGGACGATGGTGGAGATGTGGTGCTAAATGAACTGTTCAGTAAGGATGAGTCTACCCTTATCCGTCATCGTGTGGCTGGAAAATGCACAGGGGCTTCAGAGCGTACTACTGATACGGAGGAAGAGCAGAGAGCTAGGAAAGAGAACATGCATCAGTTTGAGGTGGTGCAAAAGCAGTTGCGACTTAATGAGGAGATGCAAAAGCTTAGAGAGAGGGAGTTGGCTGCCAGAGCATCCGGTTTGAGGGGAACTACTGATGATGCTACTTCAGTTATAGTTTAGGGCATCAGTGAGTGCATCACACATGGTGATCCAACGGGTTTGGGGTAAGCGGACCCACCAACCCTTGATTGATCTTTAGTGCTTATGTGCCACAAGTTTGTCTCATCCTTGGTGTTACTTTATTATGTGCATTGAGGGCATTACATTGCTTTTCATGTGGGGGTGGGGTGAACGGATTGTGATTGAGAGGGTGAAGTTTGAATAACCCAACTCACAATCCTTCCTTGGGATTTTCTTGCCTTTGCTCTTTTTCTCCAAGGAACTGTTTAATTTTTGTTGAACCGACATGTCTAGGATAGTATAAGTGTAGAATTAGCTAGAGTGAAAAGAATGATGACAAAAAAACATGAAAATGGAGACCCCTCCAAAAATGATATGTGATATGTCTGTGTAATTGATAAGCTAAATATGTAGGATCTTTTTGTGACATTATAGGAATCGATTAGACAACATGACTTAAGATATAAATGAACCATATATATTGATGATTTGATAGTCAAATAAGGTGCCATGTGTGTAGGGATGTTTGCATAGTCATATGGTGCATACGAATCTAGAACTTGCCCCATTGGTCTTGCTAAGATGATTTACACTCTGAATTAGGAAAGGATAATAGGCCATTATGGAGAATGAGTTCACTTAAGCCTAAAAACAACCAACCAAAATGAATAAATTTCTCTCTTCGATCCAAATGTTTGAGCCTAAAGAAGACTATTTTTTTTCAATTCTCCTTGCCCGAATAAATTCATAAACTTTGCTTTGGCCCTGGTCCCTCCTTGGACATTGTGTACCTTAACTCAGGCTAAAAGCCTAATTTGAGGGTGGCTTTCCTTTAGAGTTGTTCACCTTTATTTTGGGCATGGTCCCTCCTGGGACATTGTGCTCTTCAACCCACACTAAAAGCTTAAGTTGAGGGGGGCTGTTATGGAGGAGAACAAGAAAAGAAAGGGGTATGAAAAGAGTTATGTGTAGAGAAACAGAACAAAAGTGTGTAAAAATGTTTGTAAATGGTGTGAACGAACATCAAGAAAAATAATGAAAAGATTAAATGAAAAAGATGAAGGAAAGCTGAAGCAAAAAAAGAAATCAAGTCAAAGTCACACCGAGCTTAAATAAATAACATGGAGAAGAGCAAAAGCAAGGTGATGCCAAGATGAATTGTAAAAGAGAAAAATAGCCAATGTAATGTCAAGGAGGGTAGGAAAGTCACTTAATAGTTAAATATACCACACCTGACCCTGAGCCTACGTTACAAGCTAAAAAAGTCCTATAGTGATCCCAGTTTAATAGTTTGAAAAATCGAAGCATAGAAAATAAGGGCACACCTATATGGTATTGTGCATAAACTATACTAAATTCAATTTTTGAGTGTGAGTTTCTACTGAGTCCCTAATAAAAACACCTATTTTATGTGAACAAAAGGGATTTCTTTTCGGTAAGGGCACAAGTTACATATTAGAAAATCTGGTATCTTGGTGATTGTTGTTTGCGTATGTGAATGTGTCTATTGGTATGTCTATGTCATGTATTGATCCACATATTTTGGTTTGCTGAGTTAACTAAAAGATTGCACTAGGGTAAACAAATAAGGAGCGGTGATTAGTAAGAAAATGCCATGTGATTGCATGAACTTTGAATTACTTATGCATAAGTATCGTTTAGAGTCTATTGCGTCACTTGAGGACAAGCAACAATTTTAAGTTGAGGGTGTTGATGTACCGTGAATTTACGGTCATTTTGACGCATTAAAATTAGAGTTTTGCATGAGTCTTGGGAATTTTGTTAATAGATGTGATGTTATTTTGCTCTAATTTTGCAGGAAATGGATTTTGGAGTAGTTGGTGTTGAAGTAGCATGTTTTTTCTTGATGAATGATTTGACTTACGAGCCATCATATCTACGACAAGCTATAGGTGGAAGCTGCAAGTTGAAGTGCTGAGAATTGGAACTAAGTATGGAAGGTGAAAGCAGACTGACGAGCCGTAGTTACCACTACAAGCTATACATAAGGAGTCATAGAAAAGTACAGAAAGAATGAGCTCCAGTTCATGAACAGCGGTTGAACAAGATGGACAGTACATAGACTTACGAACCGTAAGTCATGCTCGTAGGAAGCAATCAAAAAATGATGGACCAAGTGCTGACTGGCGGAAGGTACCTACGAGTCGTAGAAACTACTACAAGTCGTAGGTCACCAACCGTAGATGACACTACCCAAGCCGAATCTCCTTAGTCTTCCTTATCATACTTGATTTAGGATTTGTTTTCAATAAATATTAGTTGTATTTTTCATTTTTTGGGTTGTTAGACGTTTTGAGATACTTACTTTTGGCTTTGAGAATTATTTTGCGAACTTTTTCGACATTTAATTCTTGAAGTTTGGTTTATGAAATTTGTATCTGTTCTTCAATTCAAGATTCCAGATTTCATCTATTCTAATAGTAAGTTCATGATTTATTTTACTAACCCTAATATGAATTATGAACACACAGATATGAGTAACTAAATCCAAAACTAGGGTTGTGGGAACCATGAGTTATTAACAAAGTAAAACTAATAACTAAGTAATTCTAAAATAGTGTTTATGCATGTGTTGTTAATCTCTTCGCTTTGAATGATTTTTAATGGTACGCAACGTTAGAACTAGCCTCATTCCTACTTACCTGACCAAGGAAGTAATGAATGGGAAAGAGATTAAACAACGGAGATTTAGCATGATAATCCGCTCTAATAGCCTAACCCAAATAAGTGAGGGCAAATATGGAGTCAAGGGTAAGGGTTAGTAAAGTATACACATATAGACTGACCAAGTTGCGCGGTGAAATCCTCTATTTGGATGACCAATCATTTAGGAGATACCTAACTTACCGACTTTGCATGTTAGACACTAGGAAATAGTTACTATTATTGAGATTATTGCGTTAAGAACTTGTGGGGAACACACATGCCCTGGTATCAATCTCATAATGATATTACAAACTGTAAATTCTGCTAATTGTTACTTATTACTTGTTGCTACAAATTAATCATTTATTATTTTATGTTACAAAACCCCCCATTTTACAGAAGAAGTTGACTAAAAATACAATCCACAATAAATTAGCTTATGTTTAGACCATATTCCTCATGGGATCGACCCTAAACTTAGTTAGTTTCTTTGTTTGACAATGACCACTTATAGTTTTTTAGGGAGGTGTAATTTGGGTGTATCACTATGTCCATGTCTCCTATCAGCATAGCCGTCTTACCTTCCTTATTTGAGTAGCGCGAGAGTCATGACACATACAAACTCATTTTGCTCCTCATATTAGCCACCATCTTTGAAGCATAATGAGATAACTCGGTGAACTTGAAGTTGTATTCCTACACAGTTATAGAATCCTACTTCAGATTAAAGAACTCCATCACATTTGCTTCTCTTACCTCTCGGGGGGAAAGAAGCACCCAAGAAAGCATTCTCAAACACAGTCCAGCCTAAGAGTGGTGCACCTTCTGCTCTAGTCTTTTTCCTTCGGTCGTACCATATCCTGGAAACACCCTTGAGTTGGTATGTAACCAACTCCATACACTCAGAATCAACAATATGCATGACCTCAAACACTTTCTAAACCTCATCCACAAAGTTTTTTGGATCTTCATTGAGATTTGACCCAATGAACTCTGTGGGATTCATCCCCCAAAACTCTCGAACTCTGGATGTGCTAGTCCCAACATGATGGTCCACTCCATGGCAATCAACCTGTGCTATCATAGCCTATGTCAACATCTTGATAACATTCAAAAACTTCACAATAGTGACATCATCATGAAGGGGTAGCACAACAAGTGCATTGGGACCCTCTGATCCAACTTGGACAGGTGTTTCATAAGGATTCACATTACTAATAAAAGGACACCTTCCCTTATTCGTGGAGGCATGATTTGATAAAAAAGTATGCGTAAGCACAAATTAGAAGAAATGTTTGTAGAGTTACACTTTATCGCACGAATGATAGTATGAAGAAAAGAGACAATTCCTATTATCTTGTAGCTTTCCTATTATAGATGTTGCGCACTTCATATTGATAAGAAGGACTCTAATAGACACAGCTTCATCGACACCCAAAGAAACTTGAACTCTGTACTCTGATACAAAGTTTGTCACACCAAGAGCCTACACCCTGAATGTGGCCGTCACTCGGATACCATTACTTGGCCTAAGAAAACCCTTGGCCTATATTACTATGATCCACATGAATCTATGGGATGGGCGGAAGCTTTGATACATGAGAATTTAAATCATTTCAAGAAAACTCCCAAACATTGTCTATAAAACATGACATAAATGATAAGTTTCGATAAAACATCTAAGAAAAATATTGGGAGCCTACTAACTCTGTCTCTCTATGAAGCCTCTACTGTTTGAGATAAATGTCGAGACAAGACTCATGAAACCTCAAATACCACTAAAATAGAATATAGAAATGTGGTCCTCCGAAAGAAAGTAGGCTCACTGTTGACACCCAATTTTGGCTCTCCACATCTAATAATAATAATAATAATAAAATATATATGTTATGAAAATTTTATAGGAATACGAAAAGATTTTTTGATTATTTATTTTATCTGATAAATTTATTTCATAAATGTTATTTCTTACAAAAATTAAATGTATTATATTACTACTTACTTTGTCATTTTTAAGTAAGTGTCGTTCTTAAGAATTGAATCTATTTTCGTTCAAATATAATTTCTGTTGTCGCAATAGATATTTTTCGTACATTTTTTAAAATTAGAAAGCTTAATTAAAGGGTTACTAATTTATATTAATTTAATTTTAATAGTGACTAATTTTATCAAATAAGCTATTCTTGCAAAATATTTATTTTTAATTTAATAAATTATGACTATTTAATCAAGAAGTAGTTATAATTTAATTGGAGTTAATTTGAGCAATTTTGGCAATCCAAGTCTTCTTAAACCGGTCAATCTGTGTATGCCACGTAGGCGAGAACATGGATTGTGCTTATTTACTTTAAATCTTGACCCTACGATTAAATCTAATGGTCTTAGTTAATTAATTAAGCTTTTACCATTATTTAATATATATATATATATAACTTTTCCTTTTAATTCCTGATTTATCTTAACCGTCCGATCGAACGATCGAACGGCCCGAATTAAATAAAACATTTTCATCTTTTTCAAAAATAGTACAACCCATCAGCCGCCTGCCATGTCGCTTCTTCCCCAGACCGACGCCCCAACGTCTTCTTATTTTTCCAGAAAAAAAAAGACGATGCCTCACTCTTTCTCCTCCTTCCCCAGGCGTTTTTCATGTTGCACGCTCACCTTCCCCTTGCCCCTTCGTCCTCTCTCATCAATCTCCAGTCGTTTTGTCCCATCAAGAACGGCCAGGAACCGCCGAAGAACGACAATATCCGGCGGTTTCCAACATTATCTCTGTCGTCTATCAATCACAACCCCCTTTTCTATCAACTTTACATCTTTTCCAATTTATATTTTGACCCAAAGAAGGCCTAGAAGTCTCGACCATAATCATTTCTCCGCCTGAAAAGTGGGGGATGCGAAGAACCATCGGATTTTGGTTCGTCTCACCCTTAATCTTATGGGTATGAGAGTGGAAGCCTCTCCAAAATTACCTATAAAAGACCCCTTGGGTTCTCAATCGAGGGGATCTGGGGGAAATCAGCAAAGAACGATCCAAAAAACAATCTAGAAATAGAGAAAAAAGGCATCAGAAGGAAAAGAAACGGATCCAAGAACAATCCAACAATCATCCAGGAAATTCAAAGAACTATCCAAACGAGCAAATATTGCAACACACTTCAAGTTTTTTTTAGAGTTCAAAAAAAATTCTCTTCTTTTTCTGGTCCTTCTATTTTTTGGAATTAGAGTTTGAGAAAGTTCGAAGTTTAAATCTCTTGGCTTTGAAGTTCTAGTTTGCTGCTCTACACAAGGTCGGTATTCGTCGTCATTTTATTTATTTATTTTTCGGTTTCT
>JAJOOI010009989.1:0-19064 GCA_029582585.1 Solanum bukasovii | reverse complement strand
TATATTAACTATGAATTAATGTAGTAAAATTATTATTAAATTTTATTTATAATATAATTGAATATCTATATTTTTGTAGATGGATCATCGTTTGTGGATGTATAATATGCATTATGAAACTGGTGCTGGTTTGAAATCTGAGTTTATTTACGGTGTTAGAAATTTTATTGAACATACAGTGACACTTGACATTTTCAAGAATAATGGATTGGTTAGGTGTCCTTGTAGTTCATGTAAGTTCTTAAATTTTTTTAAACCAGATAGATTTATGGTTCATTTGTACCGTAATGGATTTAAGCCTAGATATCTTGTATGGATTGATCATGGAGAAAGTGATGGATTGGATGATATGTTTTATAATTCGATGCCTGTGGATGTATATAATATGGTTGCACCACATGGCCAAATTAGGGTTGAACAGGTTAGGGTTGAACATGATAGAGTTGAACATGATAGGGGTGAAATGATCAATGATGCTTTCGGGGTTCAAGGTGGGATGGAACTGGAACAATATTTTGATGAAGCTCCTAATGAAGAAGCAAGACGTTTCTATGATCAATTAGAAGAGTCTAGTCGTCCACTATGTGAAGGGAGTCCGCATTTTGCCTTGTCAGTTGTGGTTAGATTAATGAATATTAAATCAGATTGGAATGTTCCTAATGCGGCTATGGACTCAATGGTTGATCTTTTGGGTGAACTAGTTAATCTAGAGTTTAACATACCAAAGAACTTCTATCAGGCAAAACGTTTGGTGTCCAAGTTAGGATTGACGTATGATAGAATTCATTGTTGTGTTAATGGCTGCATGTTGTTTTACAAGACTGATAGTGAATTAGAAAATTGTAAATTTTGTGGACATGCTCGTTATAAGAGGACTCCGGCTGGAAAGATGGTCCCAGTTCAGGCGATGCATTATATACCTCTCATTCCTAGGTTAAAGAGGTTGTATGCATCGATGAGATCTGCCCCACATATGAGATGGCATCGTGAATATAGAAGGCCACCGGGAGTCTTGTCTCATCCATCTGATGGTGAAGCTTGGAAGCATTTTGATAATGTATATCCTGATTTTGCTAGTGAACCAAGAAATGTTAGATTGGGGTTGTGTTCAAATGGATTCACACCATTCTCTAATAATGCTTCGCCTTATTCATGCTGGCAGATATTTTTTACTCCGTATAATCTTCCTCCTGAAATGTGCATGACCAGTCCCTACATCTTTCTAAGTTGTGTTATTCTAGGTCCCCGTAATTCAAAAAGTTTGATTGATGTCTATCTACAACCATTGATAGATGAGCTCAAACAATTGTGGTTTGAAGGCGTTTTGACTTATGATATATCAACTAAGCAGAATTTCGTTATGCGTGCTTCTTTAATGTGGACTATTAATGATTTTTCTGCATACGGGATGTTGTCTGGTTGGATGACAGCTGGAAAGCTAGCATGTCCATAGTGCATGGAAAATAGTAAGGCATTCACTTTAAAACATGGCAAAAAAAATACATGATTTGATTGTCATCGCTAGTTCTTGCCAAGGATGTTGTCTGGGCTTTAAAAGTGTAACACCCCAGAAAGTTTTTGAGCTAAGACTTGAACGATCCTTCATTGTGAGTAGGATTTTACCGAAGAATTTAAAATTTCTTTAAGTATTAAGTTCACTAGATGTAGCACCTTGAGTTCGAAAAAGAATTAAATTGGAAATAGCAAAATCTGAAATTTTGCAAGTTATGCTTAAGTATGAGTTTTGGGTCGACTTCAAACAACCATAACTCCTAGCTCAGGATGAGTTAGGTGTGCTACCAGATACTGTAGGAAAGACCTTTGAATTATCTTTCCAACTCCACCGAGTTTGCTAAGTGTTGAGTTCAGATGAGTGAGATATGACCATTTGAAGTTAGGCTGTCCAGTTAAAGGAAAGTTAACCGAAAATAGTGAGGGGTATTTTGGTCTTTTCCTTACCCAATCAGATTTAATTCATTTTTAGTAATATTTTAAGGGTCTAATCCTATTAGGTTCAGTTTTATAATCCTAGTTTACGCCTAGGGTTTTAGTTGAGAGAAAATAAGAGAAAAGAAGAAGAGAAAAGAGGAGAAAAGAGGAGAGGATCAAGCGTTCGTCGAGATTCTTGTGTCTTGTTGCGGATTTTCGCCATGGGTTTAATTCCTAAGAGGTATGTAAGCTTCCATAGTGTTGGGTTTGTTCACCCACACGCCAAACATGTTATTTTCAGAACAAATTTTATTCTTGAGGTTGAAAGATTTGAGTTCTTGATAGGTGTTCTTGAAGTTCGTTCTAAATCTTGTTGTGTTGGGTTTTGGATGATTTCTTGAGATCAAAGTGAGTGTTTTAATGGATTTGTTGAGTAGATTAGAGTGTACTTATGTTAAGTAATCAATTCTAAGTGATTGGGGAAGAAACCATTCGATTCTAGGCGAAATAGGGTGAGAAAATGAGAAAAGAAACTTGCTGAATTTTATGGGTTAGGTCCTGGCGCGATGCGCCTGACAGAACACCCAAAACTCACCTCTGAAGTTTAGGGGCTGGCGCCCCGCACCACCCATAGCGCCAGGGTCGCCTGCCCCATCCAGTTTGTCGTCGGTTACCCCGTTTGAGTTCGTTTAAAGTGCACCTTCACTTCTTTTCGATTCTAACTACTCTAAGCTACTTCTAAACACCTAAAATCATTCCTCACATGATCATAACCTTGAATTCATAAATCAAATTCAAGGTAGAGTTGAGAGTCAAGTTTGAGAGTTCTTTCAAATCTTTTGATAAGGTCCCTTGGAGTCTTTTTGAGGAGTCCTCTACAATTATTAGTAATTTGTTTCAAGACTCGAGCAAGTGAGTATGAGGATGAGGAGAATGTATTCATGAATCTACTTTGTCATCATGAGATCCTTCATATCATGAACCAAAACTCTTGAATTCATAATTCGCATTCAAGAAAGCCTTTGAGTTCAATTGTGAATCCTTTGAGATCAACTATCGATTTGAACTAAGTTTTGAGGAAGTAATTCAGAGAATGAGAAGAGTTGTATTATTGAAGTTCTTGAGTTCCAAGTGTTGAGTTCTATCTATGGTTATTGAAAACCTTGCATTTAGTCGTTCATGCCCATAATTCGGCATGAAACATATTTTAAGAAGTCTTTTACAAATGGTTAATCTTTGTTTTAAGACTTAAGTTTTGAGTTCAGTAAAGAGTATAGTTGAAGTTCATTTCTTCAAAAGTATATGGGGACTATGTATTCCCAAAAGAGTTTAAAATGTTTTCACATTTAAATAATAACGGAAAACTGAGATTTCCAAAAGAGCCTTTGAGCTAATTTTTCAGTAAAGAGCCTTTGGGCTAGTTTTCAGTTAAAGAGTAAATGCTTTCACAATAAAGCAAGAGAGGAAACTGAGATTTCCAAGATAGCTTTTGAGCTAAGTTTTTGAGCACTAATCTCAATTGACAGAAGAAGTATGTTTTAAAGACATAAGAGCTAGTATGTTTTAGGAGTAGTATTGAGCACCGAATTGAGGGAGCGTTCAAAGAACCCACATCCCTCATTGAACCATGTAGCCACCATTGGTAGAAAAGGATCATACTTTTTAGATGAATCCTTTTCAAGATAGACTAGTGGATCCATTAGGCAGTTCAGGTTCTATACCTTTGGCCGGGTATAGAATGCTCTGGCAGCGTGAGGTTGATCGCTGTATCATCACTATAACTCTTATGTGATGGTTGTCGGTTAGAGAAACTCCCACAGAAGTTATTGTATTTTATATACATCAGTTTATTGTATTTTTACATACATTTCAGAGTTATGTTGTATCGTTGCATACACACAGAATTGACAATATGTTTTTAAACAGTTTGTTCTTTATATTGCACTTGTTTTATATTGCTTTATATTGAAATGAGTTCAGTTAAGTATTCATGAGTGGAGTATTTCAAGTCAAGTATCATATCTTTGAAGTCGAGTATCTAATCTCTGAGTTGAGTATCTTTTGCTTGAGTACTTTTAAGTTGAGTAAGTTTGAGTAGTTTTGAGTATCCTTGAGTATTCCTTTGAGTTGAGTGAGTTGAGAAAAGGTAAGTATGTTTCTTTTTATCAAGATTCAAGCTTATATTTATGTTTTAGAATTCCCCTTACATTCTCGTACATTCCCGTACTGAGCCATTTGGCCTGCATCTTCTCATGATGCAGACACAGGTATTCAGGATCATCAACAGGAGATTCGTTGATACATCTGGGAGTTCGAGTTAGCTATGGTGAGCCTCCTTGCTTTCGGAGAATGTCATTTACCTTTCAGTTATATTTAAGTTGTTAGGAGGTCGTGGATCTTGTCTCGATTTCCATCTTTATCAGTTAGAGGCTTCATAGATAGACAGTAGAGTTTCAGAAGTCTTTTCATTTATTTTGTTAAATGTTTCGAAGAATAAAGATGCCTTTCTATGGAAAGTTGTATATATTTTATTATACAGAGTATTCTTTTGAGTTAAGGATTTGTAAAGTTGAGTTCATGAACTTTTATTTCAGTTTTAAGCTTTTGCATGCTTAAGTTAGTCTTCTGCTTGTAGTCAACTAGGATGAGGGTTCGCTTGGGGACCGGCAATGGTTCTTGAGTGCCGGCCACGTCCAGGGTGTAGACTCGAGTCGTGACAAAAAGATTGTGTTAGGAGACTATATACACAGGCTTATCACTCTTGGGGAGAGATCCCAAATAGTATACGCCAGGCGATGTTTAATAACTTTAAGGTATATATTTTTTAGTTAGGTTTAGTGTATTTTACTTATTTTCACTATCGATCTAATTAACGTTATTCAATTTTTTTTATTCAGACTATTTATACTTAGGAGCCGAGGCACAATCATGTCCTTCGATCACATTTGAGAGGAAGGCATCCGCCAGACTGTCTACCTGGCTAAAGAAAGTTCGGGATAGTGCTGAACGTCCGGATTGGATGTTGCCGTATGTTTTTGATGATCTGGGTCGGTATTAGAACACATACAAGTTTAAGGCAATATCAAACCAAGCCAAAAAGGCTAGAGGAAGTCTTAAGGGTGGCTCGTTGCACATCGAAGGTGCAAAGTCTATTGGAACAATTGCAAGAGAGATGGTAATTAGTTCTAATTCAAACTTTTAAATAAATAATTAGTTGATTCATATATATCGTTATAAATTTTAGTTTTTTATTTATAGGAAAAAGAATTGGGACGCACTCCCATTGCACCAGAGGTTTTCAAGAAGACTCATGTCAGGAAGAAAGAAAATGAATCGGATCTGGATGTGTGAGTGCAGGAAAGAGCCAAACAAACTTTTGTAAGTTATTTAATATGAATAATATATATTAATCGTGAATATATTTATGATATGTATATATATATTGATGTCAATTTTTATATTTAATATGCAAAATGAGTTTCAGCTTTACGTCGCTGAGAATCTAGATAGTTCGGTCAAAATTACACCTGAACTTTCCACCCAGATTTGGAAAGAAAAAGTGGTAGAGGGGCACACAAGGGTAGAATCTATGGTCTAGGCTCTCGAAACAATGTAAGACAACTCAAGTCAGACTTAGAAGGAATTGGATTGTCAAGTCAAGTCGAGGCACTTGACGATGTTCAGATTGCTGCTATGTCCGATCAAATAGCTAAACTTACAGTGGCACTGGCAGAGTCGGAGAGGAGAAAAGTAGCTGAACAAGAAAGCATGAGCAAGACCGTTCATCAAATCCAAAAACAAGTGATGAAC
Organism: Solanum bukasovii; assembly: GCA_029582585.1. Taxonomy (NCBI): domain Eukaryota; kingdom Viridiplantae; phylum Streptophyta; class Magnoliopsida; order Solanales; family Solanaceae; genus Solanum; species Solanum bukasovii. Next base: position 13,325 of record JAJOOI010009989.1, on the reverse strand, counting down.
CTCGCTCATGGAACTACTACTTCGGCTCCCGAGGAAAGCGACGACTACAGTACTGATAGTAAGGATGATTGTGTAGGACCCACTCCCTAGTTTACATCGGTGAACTTTTATGAACTTTTTGTAATTTTGAAACAAATTTTGAAAGACTTTATAAGTCTTTAAATTTTGATTTAGATACTTTCGAATGTTAATTTAAGTTTCTTGTTTTAAGTTTTGTGTAGATTGTTTATAATTGAGTGTTTGATTAGGCTGAATAGTATAGATCAATTGAATTGAATTATAGGTGAGCAGTCTCTGCTGTCAAAAAAATTATAGAAAAAGCGACGGACAACTTGTCCGTCGCTTTTCTGGATTTGCATAAAAAATAATTTCTAGAATGACGACGGGCAGGGTCCTTTTGTCCGTCGCTTTTCTATGATTTTCAAAAATCAAATTTCTTCAAAACCGACAGACTGCGTCGCCTTTTAGAAATTTTTTAAAAAAAAGAAAATAAAAATATAGCGACGGAGTCCGTTGCTTTTGTAAAAATAATTCAAAAAAAAAATAATTCAAAAATGCGACGCGATCCATCGCTTTTGGAAAAGCGTCGAGCCAAAAAGCGACAGACATAATTGCGTCGCATTTTCGTCGCTTTTGGCCAAAAAGGCGACGGACTGCGACGCTTTTGTCCGTCTCTTTTTGATAGTTTTTTAGTAGTGTCTATTAAAATCAATAATGATGCATCAGTCCAAAAGAAGTTCCATCTGTTAAAGTGGATAATAATGAAGTAATGAAGCATTATCCACCTTAACATAACTGAAGTGCAAGAGGAGTCCCTTGAGAACAATATTTATTTATCAAATCCTTGAAATTTCGATGGAGGATGTATTAAGCAATTATGAAGAATGATAATTTTGTGGAGGTTTTTAATAGAGAAGATAACTACGAAAGTTGGTTCAAACCGGGTCAGTAGAGGTAATGGGTTAAATGGATGGGGTTTAAAAGAATTGGATATTTAAAATTGAGGGTGAGTTAGTTGATTCCTAAGTTGACATGTGTCCCTTCATTAAAAGTAGGGGTATATATGTGTCAAATTATAACAGTAAGGGTATATTTGAACTATTTCCTATAGTACAGGGTACAAAAGAGATTATTATATTGGGACCCATGCTTGTACGGGGTTGGATTTTTTGGTGATTCGGGATTTCGACTTGTTTTTTGCTGAAATTTTTCATAAACGTCCGTTACGACTTTATTAATGGTGTGAGTTGGTCCCGAGGGGCAAACATGTGCATTTTCAAGTTCAAACGAGCCACAAAGTTGGAAAAACCAGATTTGACCGATTTTTGTATGCTATAGTCCATGGATTTATGGTGATTCAGGATTTCGACTTGCTTTTGGCAGAAATTTTTCATGGATATCCATTATGACCTTATTAATGGCGTGAGTTAGTCCCGAGAGAAAAACAAGCACATTTTCAAGTTCAAACGAGCCCCAAAGTAGGAAAAACCACATTTTACCAATTTTCGTGTGTTATAGACCATGCAATTTTGTGATTCAGGATTCTAGCTTGTTTTTAGCCAAAAAATTTCATGGACGTCCGTTACGACCTTATTAATAGCGTGAGTTGGTCCCGAGGGACAAACAAACGTATTTTGAAGTTCAAATGAGCCCGAAAAAAGAAAAACCTGATTTTATCAGTTTTTGTGTGTTATATAATCCATGAATTTTCGGTGATTCAGGATTTCGACTTATTTTTGGCCGAAGTTTTTCATGGACGTCCGTTACAACCTTATTAATGGTGTGAGTTGGTCCCGAGGGGTAAACGAGCGCATTTTCAAGTTCAAACAAGCCCCTAAGCAGGAAAAACTAGATTTTATCGATATTTATGTGTTATAGTCCATGTATTTTTGGTGATTCAGGATTCCAACTTGTTTTTGGCTGAATTTTTTCATAGACGTCCGTTACGACCTTATTAATGGTGTGAGTTGGTCCCAAGGAGCAAACGGGAGCATTTTCAAGTTCAAACGAGCCCCAAAGTAGGAAAAACAAGATTTTACCAATTATCGTGTGCCATGGATATTTGTTGATTCATGATTTCGACTTGTTTTTTGCCAAATTGTTTTCACGGACGTCCGTTATGACCTTATTAATGGCTTGAGTTGATCCCGAGGGGAAAAAGGGTGGATTTTCAAGTTAAACCGAGCCCCAAAGCAGGAAAAACCAGATTTTACGGATTTTCGTGTGCTATAGTCCATGAATTTTTTGTGATTCGAGATTCTAGCTTGTTTTTTGTCGAAATTTTTCATGGACGTCCTTTACAACCTTATTAGTGGCGTGAGTTGGTCCCAAGGGTTAAACAAGCGCATTTTCAAGTTCAAACGAGCCCCAAAGCAGGAAAAACCAGATTTTACCAATTTTCATGTGCTATATTTTTGGTGATTCCGGCTTGTTTTTGGCTGAAATTTTTCGTGGACTTCTGTTTCAACCTTTGTAGTGGCATGAGTTGGTCTTGATGGGCAAACAAGCGCATTTTCAAGTTCAAACGAGCCCCAAAGCAGGAAAAATCAGATTTTACCAATTTTCGTGTGCTATATAGTTCATCGATTTTTGGTGATTCAAGATTCCGACTTGTTTTTTACCGAAATTTATCATGGACGTTCGTTACGACATTATTAATGGCGTGAGTTGGTCCCGAGGGGAAAATGGACGCAATTTTCAAATTCAAACGAGCCTCGAAGCAGGAAAAACCAGATTTTACAAATTTTCGTGTACTATTTTTGGTGATTCAACATTCCGCCTTGTTTTTGGCAGAGATTTTTCATGGACGTTCGTTACGACCTTATTAATGGCGTGAGTTGGTCCCGAAGGGCGAACAAGCGTATTTTCAAGTTCCAACTAGCCCGAAAAAAGAATAACCACATTTTATTGATTTACATGTGCTTCCATGGATTTTTGGTGATTTATGATTTCAACTTATTTTGGGCCGAAGTTTTTTCATGGACGTCCGTTACAACCTTATTAATGGTGTGAGTTGGTCCCGAGGGGAAAACAGGTGCATTTTCAATTTCAAACGAGCCCCAAAGTAGAAAAAACCAGAGTCCATGTCTTTTTGGTGATTCAAAATTACAGCTTGTGTTTGGCCAAATTTTTTTAAGGACATCCGTCCTTATTAATGGTGTGAGTTGGTCCCGAGGGGCAAATTACGCATTTTTCAATTCAAACGAGCCTTAAAGTAGGAAAAAGCATATTTTAGTGATTTTCATGTGTTATGTCTATGGATTTTTGGTGACTCGAGATTCCGACTTGTTTTTGACCAAAATTTATCATTGACATTCGTTACGACCTTATTAATGGTGCGAGTTGGTCCCGAGGGGAAAACGGGCGCACTTTCAAATTGAAACGAACCTCAAAGTAGGAAAAACCATCTTACCAATTTTTCTGTGTTATTAGTCCATGAATTTTCGTTGATTCAGGATTTCGGCTTGTTTTTTGCCAAAAAATTTCATGGACGTCCTACGACCTTATTAATGGCGTGAGTTGGTCTCGAGGGGCAAACATGCGCATTTTCAAGTTCAAATTATCCACAAAGTAAAAAAAAATGGATTTTACTGATTTTCGTGTGCCCATACAATTTTGGTGATTTAGCATTCTAGCTTGTTTTTTGCCGAAATTTTTCATGGAGGTCTGTTACGACCTTATGAGTGGCGTGAGGTTGTCTCGAGGGTAAAACATGAGCATTTTGAAGTTCAAATGAGCCCCTAAGCAAGAAAAACCAGATTTAATCAATTTTCGTGTGCTATTTTTGGTGATTCATGATTCTAGCTTGTTTTTGGCCAAAATATTTCATGGACGAATGTTACGATCTTACACAACCTAATTAATGGCGTGAGTTGGTCTCGAGGGGAAAAGTGCGCAATTTCAAGTTCAAACGAGCTTCAAAGCAGAAAAAACCTAATTTTATCAACTTTTTCGTGTTCTATAGTCCATGGACTTTTGGTGATTTAGGATTCCGGCTTGTTTTTTGTCGAAATTTTTCATAGATGTCTGTTACGACCTTATTAATGGTATTAGTTAGTCTCGAGGGGTAAACGGGTGCATTTTCAAGTTCAAACGAGCCCCAAAGCAGGAAAAGCCTAATTTTTCCGATTTTCATGTATAGTCCATGGATTTTTGGTGATTTGAAATTCCGGCTTGTTTTTTGCTGAAATTTTTTATGGACATCCGTTACGACCTTAATAATGACGTGAGTTGGTTAGAAGGGGCAAACATACACATTTTCATGTTCAAACAAGCCCTAAAGTAGGTTAAACCAGATATTACCGATTTTCATGTGCTATATCAGGATTCTGGCTTGTTTTTTACCGAACTTTTTCATTGACGTCTGTTACGACCTTATTAATTGTGTGAGTTGGTCCCGAGGGGCAAACATACGCATTTTCAAGTTCAAACGAGCTCCTAAGTAGTTTAACATGTGCATGACAAACTAATAGGAAGATCTAACAAATTAACCTAATTTATATTGAACCATCGATATAATTATAAGTAAAAATTGGTGTCTAGCAATTGTTGAAACTCGAAGTTTCAAATTTGAAAATTGAATTTTCGCAAATAAGTTTTGTATCGAGTGGTACTATTGCAAGAGACTCGTTATGTACTGAGGATCCTAAATTTAAATTTTTGGGTGAATTGGTGTTATTTTTGAGGTGTTTTTTTTTTATTTTTTATGAATATGATGTTTGAATTCAATCACTTCAGTTCCTACATCTTTATTTTTGTTTCCTTTTGTATTTTTAGTGCTTAGTATTATTTTTTAGGTTTCATCTTTTACTCCCTCCGATCTCTTAAATGTTATTTTCTCTATATCATTTTAACTGAATATATTTAATAAGACATGAAATTTGAGATTTTTTTTTTCTTAAAAAAAGTTTTAAATATATTATAACATCATATATATATATATATATATATATATAAAGCTAGAAAAAGAAGAAGTGATGTGGCACCTCTCAATGGCCAAGGAACTTATTTAGCTTTTTTTTGGTGGTTTTTTGACATTTTTTCTAATTATTCTCAATTATTTTATTTTATAAAATCATCTTCTAAATTCATACCTCTTCAATTACATAAATTAAAATCTTAATTAATTTAGTAATATCTATAACTCCTAACCTTTCATATTCATAACCTTCATATTATTTAATATACAAATTTATAACTCCTTAAAATGACACTTATAAAAACTTATCTTGAGACATGTATGATGATTATTTCATTTTTCATTTTTCTTATTCTTCATCTTGTGTTTCTTTGGTTGGTCATTTTTTATCTTCTTTGATCTTATTTTGCAGGAGAGATATGTATAATGAAGAATGTTTTACATAGTTGGATTTTACGAGGTAAAATGTTATAATTATCACTTTTTTCTATTGTAATTATATATTTAATATTATTTTTTTGTATTCTAGACGATACAAAACATAAGCTTTTTTTTAGCAAATGATGTGATTTTTCTCTCTTTTGCTTCTCTTTGTGGTTTTTTAGATTCTTTTGTTTTTACTTATTTTTGTAATTTCTAAAGAATCTGATTATTTTTACTCTCTTCTTCTCTTTGTAGGTTTTGAAGAATTGATTGTGTTGTGTTGAGAGCATGGTCCTTCTTTCCTCTTCAACTCATAATTGAATATTCTTTAAAGTTTTTACTTGATTAGTTAACTTTATATTATTATTTTTGTTGTTGTTGTTGTTGTTGTTGTGTTGTTGTAAGGTTAACTTATCGTGTTTTCAAGCAAGATATTTTTGAAGAAAAAAAAGTAGAAAAGGGAGTTAACATATACATGTATGCTACTCAAGAAAGTATGTAGATAATTTTATAGTTATGTGGATCAATTTTTATTAATTATAATGATAGAACATGAGAATGTAAAGTTGATTTGTAATTTTCAAGATACCGTTTAATTCATAGAAAATTTGATTATTAATATGTAACTTTGCAAATCTTCATATTTTGATTTTTATTATTATTATTGGTAGAAGTTTTCAAGTTTTGAGATTTTTAGAGATCACTATTATGATTTGTTGGGTCCGAACTCAAAATGTGAAAGTATTTGGTTATGAATTAATATAACTTTGCAAATCTTCATATTTTGATTTTTATTATTATTATTGGTAGAAGTTTTCAAGTTTTGAGATTTTTAGAGATCACTATTATGATTTGTTGAGTCCGAACTCAAAATGTGAAAGTATTTGGTTATGATAAAAATAATTTAGTAAAACTATTTTTCTCACTTAATCTACTTACTTTACCAACATATAACTTATATAGAAGAAAAGTGATAATGACACTTTTTTTTTGCCAAGAATCATATTTATCTTTTTTTTTCTCATTTTCTTGATAATTTTTTTTGTTTATATATTTCTTATTATTGTACAAAAATAAATATGTCAATTACTACTCTTTTATTTATTCATATTCTTTAATAAAAAAAATTAATTGCCTTTTAGTTTTCTTACTTTCATGACATTTGATGATTATATAACTTCTAAATTATATTAATATAGTCATGTTCATAAAATTATTTGATATTTAATTATTTTTATTTCCCTACTTTCATGATTTTTAATGATCACAAATCCTAAATTATGTTAAAAGTCATGCTCATGATATCATTTAATATTTCATATTGTTATCTTATAATTAGAGGCATTATAAAATTTTAATATAAAGATAATAAAACTTATATGTATACTAAAATTAGAGATCATATATATATATAAAGAACTAAAAATAATTCATTTTTAACTCTTTTATTGATTAAGAAAAAATTTAAATTTCGTCATTTAGTTCTCTTAATAACAAATTTGTGTTTAAAGTGTTAAAGAAAAGTCATATATATAATTAATCTTCTTTGTGTGAATTGCATATAAACATATCTATTATTATTACATAATAATTAAAAATGACCAGCTCCAAAATTGTATCATATAAACAATTAAAAGAATATAGTTGATACCTCAATGAAACATATGGAAAAAAAAAGAAGAGAAATCTAATATTATATGTTATTGCACTTTTCATCCAAACAAACTATATACATATATTTTATACAAAGTGCAAGCATATAATTTAATTTATTAGAAATGATGAACATTTATTTTCTAATCGGTTAAGGAAGAGAGTGGATGTTTCACTTTTCAGGTTTTATTGAAATAATAAAGCAAGACTAATGTGGAATTAATATATAGTACACAAATTAATAAATAAAAAAGGGAAAAGTTAAACTCAATAACGATAAAAGCCAAAAAAACAGGAGAAGATATATATAAAAAAAAATTGACATTTTTTCTAATCTTTTTCAATTATTTTATTTTATAAAATCATCTTCTTAATTCATACCTCTTCAATTACATAAATTTAAATCTTAATTAATTTAGTAATGTCTATAAATCCTAACCTTTCATATTAATAACCTTCAAATATTTAATATACAAATTTATAACTCCTTAAAATGACACTTATAAAAATCTATTTTGAGACATGTATAATAATTACCACAATAATATTGTAATAATAGGAACAATTGTATTAGTGTTGTAAAAAATTATTCAACTTTTGGTACTTTTTCTACATCTTTGTCGTTGCATACACATATTCTTTTTAAAAAAATATTTCTTCTCACTACTGATAATCTCTATACGATAAATTATGTGATTAATTTTATTTTATTTTTATTGTATAAGTAAAATCTCAACGACAGTGTTTCACTATAACAACTTAATTCTCTCTTCTCGCAATGCATACTATAAGAATGAAAGTTTAAATATATTTTTTTAATATTAATGGATCTTATGTGACACAAATATGCAGTAAATGAATGCCAGTACGAGCATCAATCATCGAAAAACAATTCTCCAACTTTTGAATCTCGGGCATAAATATGTTCGAATGTAATTCAAGTATTTTTTTTCTCACCATGATTTAGCACAAATATATTTTGATTTGTTTATGTTTTTATTATAGAGTCATTTATACAAAAAGAAAAAAAAGGTCATGTAATTTATGATCAAGTAAATTTAGTATTGTTGGTTGAACCAATAATATTACGATAAGAATCATTGAATTTAGTATGAAACTATGATAATTAGATTGTTACTTAACTGAAGCTTTTCATATCAATTTTTATGTTTTCATTTTTTTTATCAGCAATTTTAAATTGAAAATGCAGCATGAGATTTTTCAACAATTTTTCTCAATAGATAATATCAGAATTGTAACTTAATTTGTATTTATATCTTTTATTATATCATTTATTAATTATTTTAAAATATATTTAATATCTTTTTATATCCGCGCGAAGCGCGGACAATTACACTAGTTAGTAAATAACTATAAACATGTCGTTGAAGTGAAACAAAAATTTTAAAATTAAAATTATTTTTAAATATAAAATAGTTACATTCTTTTGGAAAGAATACAAAGAATGTGATGAAATATTTACATGAATATGTGATATGCATAGATAGATAGTATACTTAATTAGCTATTTTTAATTTGTAGCTATACAGGTTATTAAATTTTATAATATGAAATATTTAGGAAGACTTTGTTGACGGATATTTAATTCATTTCAGAAATATATAAATATCACCAAAAGGATATAATAAAAATTGAGTTAAATTGGACAAATTGAGTTATAATTCATTATTTAGCTCATCTTGATTTAATCTATTTTAGCCCGAGCAAGCTTTAGACATGATTAAACATTGACTTTAAAACAACTCATATCTTTTGAACATCTTTGATGAATGAGACTAAAGCCAATTGATAGAGGAATGTACACAAAACTATATTTATTCTTAATATCTTTGTGTTACATTATTAATAGTTTGAAAATTCTCTAAAACAAATAGTCTTCCCTGTCAACTTCCTAACAAGGATCTATAATGTACCTTTTTATTGTTCTGTAAGATGGAGTGTCTAATTATTTCGAATATTAAAATTAAAAAGATTCTTCTTATATTCTAGATATTGACCATCTAATAGCATCTGTAGCCTATCTTTATAATCTCCTTTTTCTTGGATCATTATCATCACATTTTCAATTGTAAAGCTAGTCCTGACTTCTAAGGTAAACTTCTCCCCGTTGTATGTCCTAACAATGATAGGATAAACTTCATCTTCCCTATAACCTCCACAAAGACTCAAGACGAGATGAAGGGTGAACTCCTTTTGAATATTGTAATCTGCAAGTGTACGAGTAAATACTTATCTTTGTTGATCCGGGGAAATTCTTTCTTTGTTTTAGATCTTTGATTTAACATTGTCAACGGAGTTGGAACTCTTGACATTGAGAGTAATTGTTAACAATGAGGTTAAGGGATCATAAATATAAAGTTATAAATTAGAGTGCAGAAGTTGTTATAGAAAAGAAACAGAAACTAAATAAAAAAAGATATGAAAATTCAAAGGAAGGATCCAAGAATTTCCAAGGATTTAATGTTCTAAGCCTTGACATGATCCAAGTAACAACACATAGATTTATGGAATAAATCTAACTACTTTACTTGAAAAACGAATCAAAATAATAGATTCGGATCTTGACCACTTTACGAGTAACTAAAGATAATAATTAGTATTTATAAACTAATCACCTTCTAAAGAATACCAAAAAGAAATCACAAACATCACAAGAAGAAATTACCTCATATCTTGAACTATGAAACTAGTAAATGTATAAAGATAAATTCTCAAAGAACAAGTTACAAAGGTTTAAAAGAACTCTCTCTAATATTATTGATATCAATCTAATGTCCTTTTAATGATTGGAAAAAACTACTATTTATAGAATAAATAAGTTGACTGTTAGCTCTAATAAAACCCTAAAAGGATAATCTAGAACTTAATAAAATAAAACTCTAGCTTGGGGCTAAGGCAAAACTAAAATCATAATAATTGTGGTTGGATTAAGAACTTTGTGGGGACCCTTGGTCATGTCTTTTGAGCCCCTTTTGGGTTGCTAATTTTAGCTCCACTTAAAGGGCTGAATTGGCCTCCTTTTGGGCTGATTTAAAGCCTCTTTCTGCACCACTTTGATCTTCTGAACTTTCGATCCCAATATTCCTTCTCTTGGACTATTAATATTTAGGAAAATTCGTTATCTAGTCATAATACCTAATATATTTAGTCAAAATAATAATACTTTAAAATATTTATTTAAAATTTCTGAATGTCAATATTTTCAAAAATAATTTGTATTCACATTTTATTATTTATATTTCCTTTTATTAATCAAAAGAGTCTATCATTGGACCAAATTCTAACCAATAACAGATTAAAAATAAAAAAATAAATACAAAATTATCCATTAATATTCGTCCCACATCTTACACGTTTCCCACATTTCGCGTTTCTAACTTAAAGTTTTTATTTTTTCCCACCTTTCACGTTCCCAAATTCTCTTTTTTCAAGTTTTTTGCTAATCTTGAAACACAAATTATTCAAAGTTCGATTCTTCAACAAAATCTCTGTATTAATTCAAGAAATTTCTCGGTTGGTAAACAAAATCTATATATTAATTCAAGAAATTTTGAATTTGGTAAAGGTAATTTCGATTAGTTATTTAGATTTCTTTTGATTTGTTTTCAATATCACCGTTTATGGTTTATATTTCGCATTGTACATATTACGGATTTTCCGTCAATTTTTTCGATTTTTATGCAAGTTTGTTTACATATTCATCTAATATTTATGTATTTCAATTAGTTATTTAGATTTGTTTTTATTTGTTTTCAATATCACCGTTTTTTATTTATATTTCGCATTGTACATATTATGGATTTTCCGTTAATTTTTTCGATTTTTATGCAAGTTTGTTTACATATTCATGTAAAATTTATGTATTTTATTTAGTCGATTAAACAACTTTTTTTTGATTTTTTTCTGATTTCGTTTTAATATTTCAGATTTATTAGAATCTACAAATTCATTCATATGTTTATTTTGTTTGATTTTTAATACATTTATATTTGCTTTTAGGGTTTTAGATTTGGGGAAAGCATCTGTCTGTCTACAATGTCTGAATCAACCGTTTATTTGTGTATTCATTCTATCTATATATCAACAAGTTTTACATTTTTTGTTTTTACATTGTATTTCAATCTCAATTAGTATACCAACATATTTGTATTTCCTTCTTAATTTGTATTCATCCTAACTGTATGGTAACAATTTTGTATTTTATTGGGTATTCATTTTGTATTTCAATTTCAATTTATATGTGAACAAGTTTGTATTTCTCTTTTGTTTTGTATTCAACCTAATTGTATACCAACAAGTTTTGTATTTTATGTGCCTACTTTACCTTTCAAAGTCACTTTGTATTTCAAATGAAGAGAGTACTTAATTTCTTTTGTATTCATAACTTTATATTCAATCTCACTTTGTATTTATAACTTTGTATTTTCATCACACTTTTGTATTCATATATTGTTGTATTCAACATATAGTTCATGATCCATTATAGTTTGTATTTTACCTTTCAAAGTCACTTTGTATTTCAAATGAAGAGCGTATTCTTTTGTATTCACAACTTTATATTCAATCTCACTTTGTATTTATAACTTTGCATTTTCATCTCACTTTTGTATTCATATATCGTTGTATTCAACGTATAGTTCATGATCGATTAGTTACATTAACTTAATGGCATACAAATTATTGTATGCATTCAAACAGAAAAAACAGCTACTAAACTAAAAAAAACAATTTCATTCGTTATACATCATAATTTGGATACAAAACATCCGAAAAAATCTATAAATCCCAATGCATACAAGGATTTCACTATTCAATCAGGAAAAAAAACAACACTCTTGTACTCGACATATACGAATATCTCATCCAAACAAATAAAAAAATAAAAAAAATACCTGATTGTTTTTCGATTGTTCACTGGATGCGACAAATTTATAGTTGTCAATTTTGAAAAATTCTGTTTCAAAAATATGTCATATTCAACTTGAAGAAGCTTTGAAAGTTATCAGATGAATGATTCGGAAGACAAACTAAATTATTTTAATTTTTTTTTTATGTTCTTAAGAAGAAAGCAAAAAAAACGCTCGACGGAAAGATGGCTATTTATGCTTGTTTCAAAACGTAACTGATTTGTACTTAAAATCTTTTTTACCTTTTTTGAATTTTTTTGTTCCATGATTTTCTCTGTTCTGTTATTAATTATTTGTATTCTTTCAAATTAATCAAAATAAAATAAATACATAACTAATCCCTTAACAAACCAAAATAATGACATTTTTAATAAATAATGACATTTTTAATAAATAATGAAACTGTTGCTAAGGAGTCCCACTAAAAGCTAAAATATTGTTGTTTTGAAAATTTTCCCTTAATATTTAGCCATTCTTTTGATTCAAAAATGTTTACGGCAAAAATAACTTTAATTTTCGTTCAAGGGTGTAATTATGTACGCATGATCCAAAGGGCTTAAAGACAATAATTATATTTCAATTGGGAAGTTAAAGAAAAGAAAATTGAAAAGGAATTGGCATATATTCACTTATATATTATATATAATATATAATATATAAAATGTTATTGAATAAAAATTTTAGACCATTAAATTATCTTTACTTGTTGAATCAGATAGGGGTGACTTATTATTATAATATCAAATTTATCTAAACTCAATATTTTCGATATGGAATATAAATCTATATATGACTGTACAATAAATAGTACATATGAGCTCATAACTTAAAAATATACAATGAGATAATAGTTAAAAACCTTAAAGGTTCAATACATAGAATTTATATCATGAATCTGCCTCTAGTAGCACATAATAACCTATGTTACAAATTTTACATTTTAAGGAGACTCACCTTGAAATATATATCTTTTGAGTGACCTGATAATGTAAAAATTATTTACACAGAATATGTATGTGCATATATAACATCTTTAACCAAAGACATTATAGTCACACATCAAGTTTCTTGTCGTGAAATTGAGCAATTTCACCAAGTTCTTCCACCTTGGTAGCCAACAATTCAACCTTGTCCACCATCTCTAAAATTTGAAAAATAAAGCTGGCCAATCCAAGAGTACTTTCATTATCAGTCGAATTATTATTATTGTCTAAGTTTACAAGGAGGCTTAGCTCTTCTCTCATGCATTGTGTTATCAAACTTTTGGCACGACATCTTTTCATGTCTCTTATGCTATCTCCAAGTTCCATCAAAATTGTTGCTAGTGACAACCCTATTTTCTCGCATGGTTCTCTTATGTTGTCTCTTTCCGTTGGGGATGACTGTGTAGTATCAAAGAAAAA
>JAJOOI010009988.1:0-29629 GCA_029582585.1 Solanum bukasovii | reverse complement strand
AACTAAAATTATTTCCTTCAAATGTTTTATATGTATAGTGCTCTCCTTCATAAACAGTTATTCCTTCTATTAGGATACCTTTTACATGATTAGCAGTTGCTCCTGTTTGTATCAAGATTTCTTGATATTTCCATTCCGTTCCATTGAAGATTCTTCCCTTTATTTTTGTTATGTTTGGAGTTTCAATTTTTAGAGGATATCTATTGGATATACTTTTTCTAATTGAATTTCTTCCATATTCTATCGAAAGTCTAGGGTTACTAGTACTTCCTATTTCTTGTGTTTTTCCAAATCGAATTTCATATTAATCTGGAATTTGGGCTTGTTGAATTTCTGCTTCAACTATTCTTGCAATTCCTGCACATTCTTGATCTATTTCGATCATTCCTTTATTTTTGTATATTTTACCATAGTTTGAATTTGTAACTGTGTATAATGCCTGGTAATATATACTCATTATATGATTACCTGGTTTAAATAGATCATTTCTTTTGATCTGAAAATGTAAACTTAATGCGATATTAAAATCAGCATCTTTTAGTAATATACAATATTTTGGGTAATATGTAAAAAGGAGTTTTGTATAGGCTAGGTTTCCCTCTACTATACCAAGATTTCATTCTCTTGTATTTATGAATCTTTCATCTGATAGATTTATTACTATCGGACAATTGATTCCTTTTTTAAAAGTTGATTTGACCAATATTTGGATTCCTCCTAAATGAACGTAATTCATTTTCTTTCAGGAATTTTCCTGAGAATTTGGTCTATCATAGGCTTTGTTAACAGGTTTAGTTTATGTTTTCCTGTTGTTTGGGTAATTTCTATTACCTTTTCTATTTCTTGATATTCATGATAAGAAATTTTATCTCTCGCAAACATTCTTTTCAATCTGCTTAGTAGATTATCTTCTACTTTATTATTTAGTTTTAATCCTTGAATTTTTCTGAACGTTTCTCCATCAAAAGCAGCCTTTAAAGCATATCCTCGATGGTCTTCTTCTGTTTCTAATATTTGAACAGATTCTTTTCTTTCTTGAATTTCCTTATTCATCTAGTCAGATTCTTCTGAACTTGTTGAATATTCTTCATAGACTTCATCAAAAAATTCTTCACTTTCTATGGATTGTATTGATTTGAGATCTGAATCAATTTCTATTCTGTCTATCTTTGAGATTTTTACTTTTCTTTTATTACACTCATAGCTTTTGTGGCCTTCTTCACCGCAATTATAGCATTTGCATTTATCAGTGGTTTTTTTTGAAAATTCTCTTTTCTTTTTATAGTATTTTTTTTCTAGGTATATACTTCTGTTTAGAGAAGTTTTTTCTTTTTATCAAACCCTTTTTGAGTTGTTTTCTCTTTTTGTGTGGTTTATCATCACATCCCCATTGGGTAGATGCCTTTGTATCATTACAATAGATTTGTGTATTTATCCGTTTAGCTTTTCTTTGTATGTTATGGGACATACATAGTTGACTAAGTCTATTTTTTAGGAAACTTATTCTTTCACCAAGAGTGTCTCCTTTTTTATTTTCTTTTTCGTATTCTTCTCTGAAGTATTTTGCCCAGAAGCCTGGTAATTTTTGATAGTATTTTTATAGATAAGGTAACATTTCTTTACCACTATCAAATACTTTATAGTAATATTCTTCGAATTCACAAGTGTATTCTTGAATATAACTCATTTTACAAATTTGTAATTTCTCTAATTGCTCTTTGGCGATAGTTCTTATATTTTCTTTTATATTTCCTTGTCCTCCAAGGAATTCGTTAGCTATTTATTGCTTCAGATTTATTATACCTTCTTGGACCGAATTTTTTAATCCTTCTAAGGTATCATTTTTAATTATTTTTTCTGCATCTTCAGTTAATCCTGAAAATCAGTCATTTACTTTTCCAATAAAAGTGTTTATCATAATGATATATTTTTCTTCATCTATATAATTTCCTTTTTCTAATAGGAAATAAAGGAGCATATTTTGAGACCATTGGTCTAGGCTATCTGGATCGCTTTTACATTCGAGATCTAGGAATTGAGCTCCGATATCTCCTGTTGGGAGTCTATTTGGCATAAATTTTGATTTATCACTATTGTGATAATGTTTTGTAAAATCATTAGTTTTTTTTGCTTTATTTGCAAAGTTTTTGTCTTCCTTTTCTGGCTCTTGCCATTCTTCTTTCATTGAAGAAGATGCTTCAAATTTTCCTTGGGGTCCACCTGTTTCCCCTTTATTCATGAATACTTTTAATTCTTGCTTTGAAAGATTTAGATCTTCCATTGCATAAACTAATTCATCTAGTTCATTCATCTTTTTGTTCGTCTTTTGGTTCTTCTATATTTATTTCTGGATTATATAAATTTTCTTCTTCTATTTTTTGTTTTTCTAGGAATTTTTGGATTAATAATTCATCCATGCTTCCTTTTTTATAAGTGTTTCCACTTGCTAATTTTTTAGATAGTAATTCTTTAATATATTTTTGACTAACTTTTTTGTCAAATTGTTCTGTTTTTTCTATTATATGTGTAATTCTTCCTGGAAGATTTTCTTTAATATAATTGATTTCTATTTCTATCATTTTTAACCGTAAAGTTAATTGTTTGTTACTCTCAATGAGATCTTTTAGTAATTCAGAGATTTCTCTTAAGCTCATTTTTATTCTGAGAAGTAATAGTCAGAGGTATCAAAGAAATTATAATTTATTATATTATATCTTTCTTCGTCTTTTTTATTTTTTAAAGTAATTATTTTTACTATCTTTCTTTTTAGATTTTCATCTAAGTCTTTTATTACTTGTAATATTGTTACAAGAGTATCTATATCTATATACCATATAGGTTTTACTGATGTAAAGTCTGTGTCCATATTTCTTTTTAAGTAATTGGCTCTGATACCAATATTTTGGGATTCCTTTTCTTTAATGCTTCATGACATAAGTGCTTACATCATCCTTTTTGTCTTCATCTTTATGCTACAACAGGCATGATCATGATCTAGCATTTTGCATGCTAATTTCCATGTTTCTTCAGTTGCTCCTAGTCTAAGGAGCTCTATGTCGAGTATTCTTTCTTTTAGTTCTTGGGATTTAGCTCTTCCTTTAGTAATTAAAACTCAATCATGGTCTTGTTCGATGACTCTGCAATCTTCCCTATAAAATCTTAGGACTATTCATCGACTAAAGAGAAGGAAGGTATACACGTAAACTTTTGTTATATAACAATATTTTTACATAACACACATACAATATTATGCTAATTTAAACATAAAATATACTTAGTACCTATAGGGAATAAAAATAATGAAAGTATTTCGTATAAAATCAATCATGCTATTTGCATATCATGCTAAAAGGCATATTTTATATCCATGTTAATGGCATAATGAGAAATATTCAAATACATTTGCATAGAATAAGAAACAGAGCTTGGAAGCATAAAAAAGCTTTATTTCATATGGATAGAGCGATTAAAGAAATGGAACTAGTATATTCAAGTGCTAGTCATCCTTATGAAACCCTAATATTTTCAATAAATGAATTGAAGATATATAGAGGACAAGAGTATTTTGAATATAAAAATGCTTAATCAATTTTAAAAAATTATATAGTATTTACTGCATAACATAGTAAATTAAGTTAAATTATCCGCAACCCTGTTTAATTAAGCAGCTCAAAATATTGGTATCAGAGCCAAGTACTTAAAAAGAAATATGGACACAGACTTTACATCAGTAAAACCTATATGGTATATAGATATAGATACTCTTGTAACAATATTACAAGTAATAAAAGACTTAGATGAAAATCTAAAAAGAAAGATAGTAAAAATAATTACTTTAAAAAATAAAAAAGACGAAGAAAGATATAATATAATAAATTATAATTTCTTTGATACCTCTGACTATTACTTCTCAGAATAAAAATGAGCTTAAGAGAAATCTCTGCATTACTAAAAGATCTCATTGAGAGTAACAAACAATTAACCTTACGGTTAAAAATGATAGAAATAATATATATATATGGATATTTGACCGAATGAATATATGTGAGACATTAAAGTAATTCATTTAAATTAATTCATAATATTAACTTAACTAAAACAAAGTAATGGAAGAGAAAAGAAAACGTCAAAACTTGATAATGCAAGCCTAAGAGATTATACTCTCGTTTCGTGTAATGTCGTTGATATGATAGAAATAATATGATGATTGAATCATTTATAAATGATCTAATATGATTTTAAGATGTACAAAAAAAAATCACCCTAATTACCAATTAACATGGTGATGGAAAAAGTCAACATATTAGTGAAATTATGAAATGATTGTTAGCAACTTAGCATTCAATAATGAATTTAGATGTTCTTTTTTAAAAAACTTTTGATCAAGAAAGTTTTAGGAGTTATAAAATAAAAGTAAAATTAAAACAACTAAAATTTAATAAATTATCTTTTTTTCATATAATATTAAGAAATAGTATATAAATTTATGGATATTGTCTTTTAAACTAAAATTAAACCTTCAAAATATGCAAAATAATGAAAATAAAATATCTTTTCAACTCATTTTTAAAGACATTTTGTTTCGACGTTTTTGTTCTTTGATATAGTTCATCACATCTCCAATAACACCTATCTAAACGAAGAAAAAAATTATTTAGCTAGGTAAAACAATAAACGCAAAGGCGATCAATCAAAAAAAAAAAAAAATAGAACCCCAAAAAGTAATTATTATAAACAAAATTAAGTAAAAAATTAATGATTAATTTTTAAAAAATTGTGCACACTAAAAAACATTGAAATTAAATGTCTTTCTTGGATTGGCGCTAAGGAACAACTTTATAATTTTGCTTTAGGAGTTATTGTACAAATGTGAGCTAACTTGTGGGAAGAAGTTTGGTTTGTACGTGGTTTGACTCTTGTGGAAAAAAAATTAATTTATTAATATAATCTTGTTGGTAGGTTTATTGTAATTAAGGTAATTTAATGTGAATTATATAAATTATTAGTTAATTAATAGAAGAAGTTATGAAGATGAATATGATCTCTAAAACAAATTTTTTTTTAAAAAGAGGAAAAAATAATTAATTTCTAATGAAAAAAAGTGTCACATCACTCTTCTTTTGCCTAACATTTATATATATATTTGAAATGAAAGAAATATTCACGGTTTATAAAGATGTGATTTGTTTTGGGAGAATCTACAAAATTACACTAATGCTTTTATTTAATAAATATAATGAAATAATAACCAAAATTCAATATGAAAATAATATAATTATTTTTAAAATTATAATAAAGCATTTATCTAAGAAAATATAAAATTGTTGCATTTCAATTGACATTATAACTATGTATAACTTTACAATAAATAAAAAAAAGTAATAAAATTTGGTATATAGCTGATGATAACGCATTCTTCACACTTGTAAGAATTTCCAAAATTCAATATGAAATTAGTATTACTGTTTCTAGAATGTATATACCCCACAAAAAATAAATCTATTACATTTAAGTTCAAATTATAATTATGTACAAGCCTGCAATAAATAATAAAAATAACAAAATTTGATAAATTGCTAAAAAAAAAAGCCATATGCTAGTCTACTTTATTTCCTAACATATAAATTTTTGCACCAACACACTAATATAAAACTAATAATTGTGGAAGTTTCTAAAGATGTGATTTGTTTTGGGAGAATCTACAAAATCACACTAATGCTTTTATTTAATAACTATAATGAAAGAATAACCAAAATTCAATATGAAATAATATAATTATTTCTAAAATTATAATAAGGCATTTATCTTGGAAAATATAAAATTGTTGTATTTCAATTGACATTATAACTATGTATAACTTTACAATAAATAAATAAAAAGTAATAAAAATTGGTATATCGCTGATGATAACGCATTCTTCACACTTGTAAGAATTTCCAAAATTCAATATAAAATTAGTATTATTGTTTCTAGAAAGGATAAGCTGGTTATTTACCCCACAAAAAATAAATCTATTACGTTTAAGTTCAAATTATAATTATGTACAAGCCTGCAATAAATAATAAAAATAACAAAATTTGATAAATTGCTAAAAAAAATGCCACATGCTAGTCTACTTTATTTCCTAACATATAATTTTTTGCACCAACACACTATATAAAACTAATAATTGTGGAAAACAAATAAAAAGAACGAACATTTATTTTTTGAAAAAAAGAGAAAATCAATAATAGATAATAATGAAAATTTAGAAGAAAACCATGGAATGAAAAAGGAAGAATGTTATGCCATATGACTTTCTTTAGTATTTATAGTACTCAAAGAATTAGTAACATAACATTAAAAAAAAACTAACGGATTTGAGTAATTATAAATAAATGAGTATTAAGTGTAGTAATTAATTATGCCTAATTGAATTATTACCGTAAACAACTTAAAATCAGAAATGAAGGGATACTGCAACGTGGGCTGTAAGTTTTAATTGGACTTTTACTGCATTTGGTTGACATGCTTAATTGAACTTTATGAGGTTTAGGAGTTATCCTTTAATTAATAACATAAATTAACCAAAATATGCAATAAAAATTCAGAAAAAATATCAAAAAAAAATTGAAAAAAAATAAATACAAATGTTGTCCATAGAAAGGTGCCACATCACCTTTTCTATATTTAGCTTTATATTTATATATAGATTTGGATTTAACTTCATGACATTTTAGATAGTTTAGGCCTAACCCATCGGTAGCCACCTAAAGTTGGCACAAATTTTCACTTAAACACCTTAACTAGACTTTGTTCATTCTAGACACCTCATTTGATGTGATTTTGTAGATAATCTTTTTACCATGAAAGTGCTCATACAATAAATACTTTTTCCGTCCCAATTTATTTGTTTTACTTTTTCTTTTAATTCAATCTATCAATCCTTCAACTTTTTGTGACAAGTTAAGATTATAATATATGATATTTTAACATATGAAAATCAGAATAGACAAATCAAAATGAAAAAAATAAAAATAAAATCAAGTGTCGTTCAAATAAAGAGGTTATGTATGTAGTGTCAATTTTTCTGTGGGAATTCATAGACATGTGAACACCAAAAATAAAACGGAAGAAAGAAGATAGAAAATGCGTTACAAGACCCACGTGGAATGCCTACACGGTTATATTTACTTTTCTATTAAAAGATTTCTCCTAATTTAATTATTACACACATTCAATTTAACCCATAAAGTCAATTCCTAATGCTTATTTAGTAATTCCTGTTGCGACTTGGATATACATATGGAATATGTCCTTCTACCCAACCTGTCCTTCCCATCACCATTATCATGAACTCGAAAAAGAGGAAAACAGAGGAGTGATAAATCAAGCAAAACTGAAACATTTTTTACTCTCTCAAACAAACAACAAATGTACCCTAAGATATTCCCCAACAAAATCATATTTTCACAACCAAGAGATACACACAGGAAAATTCTTAGAAAGCTGACATCGGTCATATTCCTTAATCCACAGCTTAATTTCTGTATAAACCTAAAAGTAGGGAATTTTCAATCAATCAACTCTTCATCAATTGAAAACAAGAATCCCAGAATTTTAAAATAAAGGAACAACCTGTGAGAGAACAATTGAAAGTTCTTTCTCCATTTCTTTGGTTACCAAAGCAGACCCAGTTTCCTACAGAGGAGTAGAGTTCCAGTTTCTGTAAATAAAGGAACTCTCGAGTGTTTCTCGGTTAAAGAACGTGATTTTCTCCTAGGAAAAGTGATAATGAAATAAAGTATTAGGAGTTGGATTTTATGGGTTAAATGGGTGGGTATAATGTTGGGTTGGATATAATAATTAAGTTAGAAGAAAATTTTAAATAATAAAAAAAATATATATCCATGTAGGCGTGTCACATATGATACTAAATAAAAGTAAGGATATGAGACTTAACTGTTAAAGAATAAATATGTACTTAAAGATGGATGGGAGAGGCAAATATATCAAAAAAGTATGACGAGTGACAAATATAACCCTTTTCTAAGAGTACAAGGATAAATATGACCCTTTTCTGATAAATAAATCATCTTATGAATTGTAATTTATTGAATTATTATTAAATTCACGTGTTAATCATTATAAAATGATTAATATTACAACTCTTATAAAAAAGTTCCAATATCCTTACAACACCAAAATCATTTGTCAATAATAACCAAACTAAACTTAGAACCATAACTATGATGAATGATCTTGCAAGAATGGATTTTCATTTAATAAAAAAATTCCATAAATTAATCTTTTACACAAAGTTATGTTCGTTTGGGATGACAAAAATATTCCTCTAGTGGGGGAGTTGCAAAATAGTGAAGAGGAATAATATTGTTAGCAATATTTTACTTTTCTAAATTAAGGAAAAGAATCTATCTATATATAATAAAAGAGAAAAAAAACGCATACGTGTCAGCACCACAAAAATCATATTTTTAAATAATTAAAATAAAATTAGATACTTAAATATAAATCATTTAAAAACATTTTTAACAATTAGTCCCATGTAACTGAAAAATTGTTTTTATTTTTATTTTTCTAAAAAAAATATTTAAAACTTGAATATGGTCAAAAAAATTCCTACAAATTTTGGAAAACACGGTAAAAAAAGAAGTTTTGGACACTTTTTTATAATAAGCCGTTTAGGACTCTAAATTAATTACATATACTGTTATTAAATAATAAATAAATTCAGTTTAAAAGGAAAAAAAAAACAACGTGAACTGAATATGGTAAAAAAATTCCCACAAATTTTGGAAATTCGATCTATATATAGTAGAAGAGGAAAAAATGCATACGTGTCAGCACCACAAAAATTATACTTTTAAATAATTAAAATAAAATTAGGATAATTAAATATAAATCATTTAAAAACAATTTTAAAAATTAGTCCCATGTAACTAAAAAATTGTTTTTATTTTTATTTTAAAAAAATATATATTTAAAACTTGAATATGGTAAAAAAAAATTCCTACATATTTTGAAAACACGGTAAAAAAAGAAGTTTTGGACACCTTTTTATAAGAGCAACTTTCACATATAGCAAACACAAAAATCATATTTGTATGCTATACCTATAGTTTGCATAATTGCGCTCAGTTTGCTATGAATATTTCGCTATACATATATACAAAAGAAGCTGGCTATTTCGCTATACATCTATACAAAAGAAACAATTGTATAATATGTTTCGGTATACATATACAAAAAATCAATTGTATAATATGTGTTTGTATAAAATGAGAAAGAGAGAAAGGAAATAGAGAACTGGGCAAGGGAATATTTGTATTGTATAATTATAAGTGTATAGGACGAAGATATATGTATTTGCATGTGTATATACAATTTTCTCTCGCTTTATACAAACAGAAACGCAATTTATACATTTTTGTTTGTATAAAGCGATAGAGGCTAGGGAGAGACTGGCGAGCGAGATCTGGGAGAGGGGAGAGAGGGGAACGAAAATATATGTATATATATAATTTTCTCTCGCTTTATACAAACACAAAACACATTTTATACATTTGCGTTTGTATAAAAGCGAGAGAGGCGAGGGAGAGACTGCCGAGAGTGGCGAGAGAGATTCACCAGGGAGAGAGGCCAAATAGCAACAGTTTGCTACGGGGTACAATTAAATCAAACTATGGTTATGAAATTTAATTTGAATTAATAGTTTGTTATTATATACAATTTTTCCTTTTTATAATAAGCCGTTTAGTTTAGGACTCTAAATTAATTACATATAATGTTATTAAATAATAAATAAATTCAGTTTAAAAGGAAAAACAAACAACGTGAATATGGTAAAAAAAATTCCCACAAATTTTGGAAAACACGGTAAAAAAAGACGTTTTGGACTCTTTTTTTTATATATATAATATAAGTCGTTTAGGACTCTAAATTAATTACATATAATGGTATTAAATAATAAATAAATTCAGTTTAAAAGAAAAAAAAAACGTCTAAGATAAAAATAAAACTAACTTGAGTGCATTTTTAAAATTTTGATTTTATCTTAAACAGTTGAGGTTTTTGAATTCAAAACTGATTATAACTTCTATTTATAGTTTTAAAGTTTTAACTTTTTTGTTCTTTGTTTTCCCTCTATAAATACAAAACACAATACTTACGTTCTTTATTTTTATGTGATTTTATTTTTGAAAGAGAATCATCATGAGAAATATTGATTATGCTTCATGGCTTTTAGGTAGCAAATTAAATTATTCTCTTATTTCGATGGGTTTATCTCTTTGCACTGTTTCTATAATAAAAATCGAATGAAGAAAATACTCATCATAAACAAGGGGATCTTCATTTGAAGGATCCAAATTCAACATAAGATTGAAGTGAAGGTATTTCGATTTAGTCTTTAATAGTGTATATATTACGAATACATGGAAATATTGATCAACTTTTTGAATGAATTGACAACATTATATGTGAACTTTTTTATGTAATATTTTAGTATTATCATTGCATTTATTAAAGTCATAATTCCTGAATGAAGAACTCTTTCGTCTCTTAGAATTATAGTTTTAAAAAGTCACTTTAAATATAATTATAGTGTACATAAGTAATTGCATTGAAGAATCTTCTTAAAGTAAATTATCACTTAATTCACCAAAGTTAAATTAATTATTAGTTTGAGTTACTAATTTTCTTTTTATTATTATTATTATAATATTATTATAATATTAAAGTGTCTATCTTATTATAATTGCAAATAACTTGATAATTTGTAGAATCTTAATATAACAGTGATATCCATATTGCTACACTTCACTTTGATTAACTTATAACATATTAAGAAGAAAAAAGAGTTCTCTTACGAGGGAAAAAATGTACACTTATAATTTATATATAATGAAACATGAAATCAAAATTATCATGCATATGTACTTATTGATTAATTTAGGCATACAAAGATTTATTATAAAAAGTTAAAAATTGATTATTTCAATAATTTGGGTCTATCGCCATTTCCCAAGTATTCTTTAAGCTGAGTGTTATTATTACTCACTTGCCAAATTCACAATAAATGATGTATCCCTCTGAAATGATATATAAGTAATGTTAAATTTAATTAAATAATAACATGTTAAATTTAAAAATTAAAACTTTAAATTCATCCCTAAAATCAAATTCTACCGTGAATTCAACATATAAATAACAATTTATTATATGGGATCTGTTAGATATTAATTTAAATTAAATTTCCTACATATAATAAAAATTAATTTAGAAATGTTCATGAATTTAAATTTTTATTGAAACATATACATAAATAGAGGATAAAATAAAAGTAATTCATGGTTTTAATAATTATAGAATAAAATCAAATTTTAAATAATTAAGAAATAATTAAATATAAAGTCTTTTACAATTAAAAATCACACAATATTTTCAATTTCAAAAGCAAGTTACACACGTTGTTTAGTTCCACAAAATATGTCTGAGTTCCTATACTTTTGAAACCGTATTTCCACAAATATGTATGAGATAAAATGACATTTCTAAAATTCATTTTTTTACATCTACTTAAATTTTAAATTATTGTTAATTATTTTTCAATTTTATATATAAAAATACTTCTAACCAAAAATATTACTACCAATAAATAATAATCAACAAAAAGTTGACATTCGTATGGCAAACCTGCGAAAGATTTGTATTTTAAAAAATAATAGTTTTTAAAAAAAAAACAAATGCAATTGTTTTCCCATTTTAAATTTTAAACTTAAAAATAAAAATAAAAGTTGGATTCTAAGTTGAGAATAAATTTATAAATAAACAAATTATTTATAGTTTTATTAGTTTAGAGTTGATAGAGCTACTTTTAATTTGAATTAAGATGCAAACATTTTCAACTATTTAATTAAAAAATAAAAACTTAGATGCAAGTGTTTGTTTTGAAATGTGATTAGTTAGAATTCTCACCCATCGTAATTTGCCCTTTTTTTTAAGAAAAAATAAAAATAAAAATAATTAAGAAGATTTAATCTTTTTTTTGTTAAACTAAAAATAAAAAGAATAGAAAAGAGTTAACTATGGTAACATTCAATTTTTATTTTTTACGTTTCCGTTATATACTATTTTTTAAATTTTGAAATCAATTTATCTAAAAAAAATAATTTAATTTTTAGTAAAGTGTGAACTGGAGAGAAAATATAGAGAAAGTGGATTATATTACTTTTTTGTTAAATTTTAATTTATAAATTAAAATTATTTGAATTATGGAATTTCAAATTGGAAGTAGAAAATTCTTAATCAATTTACTTATATTTTAGGAATTCACTACTTCTCTCTACTTAACTCAAAATTTAAAAGTTAAAAAATATTTACATAAATTTAAAACTGATCTCACTAACTTATTTAAAACTGATCCACTAATTTTAAAATAATTAACTGCAATTACATGCATGTGTTTTTTTTTTTTTTTTTTTTGCAAAAGATAATTTTGTAAAATTTATTTTTTTATAAATATTTATTTTTAAATAAAGAATCTTTAAAGATTAATTTTTTTAATAATAAATACTATTTTATGGGAAATTATGGTGCATATGGTTGCATAAGAATTTTTTTTAAATAAATTATTAAATATCACAAATATGAAATTTTTAATTAAAAAACAGCCTGTCATAATTTTTTAAACATTTTAAAAAAACAATTTTATTTTCCTTTTCTTTGAAGAGATATGACTTGAAACTAACCTTATTAATCTCAACAACATTTTTTCCGGTGATAATAGCATGTTGATCTAAATTTAAAATAATATATTAATTATTTATATAAAATTAGATTAAAGTTTTTATACTATGTTAAGATAAACATATCTACTAAAGAATAAAAATATATTTAAAAAAGCTAAACAAATCTAAAAATCTAAAAATCCATGAAATAAAAGAAGAGATTTATTGTAAATTAAAGGAATAAAAGTTGATCTATTTTTTCATCTTTCGACTTTTTCTTTGCACTAAATATAATTTTTTTTATGTGATATACTAATTTGATAACTTATTTTATGTGGTTATATTAATTAATTTACTTATAATAATTTTTTAAAATTGGTCACCTATATTCATTATTTTGATTTTTGTACATCTTTATTTTATGTAATTATTTGATTAAATGAAAATTGTCTTATTTTGCAGGATTGAACGAGAGATGATTATGCTAAAGAGATTGCAACATACTTTGTAAATTATATTTAGTTTTAGCTAAAAGTAGAGTCAATATTTGCTATACTAGGTTTTAGATTGATCTATAAATTTTAATTAATTAGCACAAGATTAATTCAACAAACACCATATATACTTTTAGTTTTCAGTATACCAGAAGAAGGGGAAGTTGTTAGAATAATGTTTAGTGTATTTGAAGAACGTATCATCATTGCACATATATTAGGGGAAATTTTTTGTTAGCATTGATTGTATATAAACTCAATAATAATTTGTATTAGTTATTTCTATATTTTAAAATATCTACACAACGCGCAGATACGTATACTAGTAATAATAATAATAATAGAGTACTCCTTTATTAAAAAAGAGTAGCAAATGGGGACGTTGCCATGCGCTACGGTGCGGCGGTTATTAGAAAAAGATTTGATGGGTCGACCTAAAAATAGAATACACCTTAATTCATTTTAAACGTCTAACTAACGTTTAAAAAATTCCGTCAATGTAATAGTTCGTAAATCATATAGATAACTTTTTGAAAGTGTATAGCATAATTTTTCTTATAATATACTAATAGTTTCTAAATTAAATAGGAAGAAGCCTTTTAAGATAAATTCGATCGAAAAAACATATAGGAAGTTTTGAACCTAAGATTTCCTTTGTTCAATTTGAAAGATCACATGCTCAATCAATTCAACTACTCTTATAGATATGTAATATAATTTAATTATACATTATGCTTAATAGAACAAGAAACTTTATTTATATTATATAATTCTTAAAACTTGTCGGAACATCTATTTAGAACATATTTGGACATTTGATATGAAATCAGATATTTTAAAGTTGAAATTTTGTGTGGAAATTCCATTTAAACTTTTTTAAGTTGAAAAAACTATCAAATTTTCACTATTCTTATACACAGAGCATTTAGTCAATAATAATAGTAATTAGTTACTCTTTAATATAATTATTTCACATGATAAGGTACGGACAATCTCTTCACACCAAACATGATGGAAAATTTAAAATGAAATCTAAACTTCAAGTTTTTATATTTTTAAAAGTTTAAATCGTAATTTGAAATCTTAAATCATATATTTATTTTTTTTGGAGCATTATCATAATTCCAAAATGCATATATAAAAACTGATTAGAAATCATGACTTCATATATGTCAAAAGTAAGTTTAGACACTTTCAAACTAAGTCGTATTCTAATTGAACACTTGTTTCGATAAATATTTTCGATTCCGGCAAGGGACAATCACAGATAGCAGACAAAACATCAAACAACCAGCTGACGGTGACGACAACTGAACTGTGGCGTTACTAGTTGTCTCCTCCGTATCTTTATGCCACGTAGAAACGGGTAAATTGGTCTCCCTGCCCCACCAAGACAGTAACACAAGTTAACTTGATATTATTCATATATTAGAATCCAACTATTTCTAATCCGCATAGGGTGTATTGCGTTTTTTCATACTTTCAATCCGTAGAGATAATTTTTCAAACTCAAGATTTCTACTTAAAAGATGAAGGAATACTTGTTATTTCACAACTTTATTAGTATTGTACCTAGTATTCTTTTACTACTATCATATTCAATTCAAGGAATTAGGCTGCTTGTAGTTCGACTCAATCGGTTGAAAAGGAAATCTATTATGCTAGATCACCTTTGGTTCTGAAAAAGAGACAAAGTAAATAGAGTACGAAAAGGAGGTATGCAACCTCTTAGCCATGAATGTGGCATGCTTCACCCCATAAATAAGGACTTGCACAGACATAATTTCCAAAGCTCTTAGCGCATTGTCACACAGATTGAAAAGTTGCTTCCAGCGGAGATAAAAAATTTCCGAATGCGAAATTGAAACCGAAAACCCATAGAAAAACTCACATGCCTTCTGATAGGGGTGTTGTTTGATTGTAGTGGAAGTCGTTCCTCTGCTCGCGTCCTAAGAGTTTGGCACTTCTCTTTGGACTATGTCCCAATTCGCTGCTAAGAAAAATTTTCACGTTATGCTGCATCCTTTTTTATGTCGTCCGCACCTGTGGTTGAGAATTCATCCTCTTGGATGCTCTCGACAAAGACTAAGATAAACTCGTTAGTAAAAACTGTAATTGGAAAAAGTGGTAGCATCTCTTACGATGCTTTTCAGTTCCTCTTGTTGTGAAAGATGTCACATAAGTATGTTTAGTATATATCTGCACACTCAAAGTAAATGATTAGTAGACATCGTGCCGCTTTAGCTAGCGGTTTGAGGCAAAAAACAAAGAAAGATCATTCATATATCAAATGGGTATATCGTAATTGATAGGCATAAACGTCTTTTTCAACTAGATGAGAAAATAAAGTATTGAGGGTAAAATATAATGGATACCGCTTTCGAACACAGTATAGCCATTACAACTTATGATTAGTTGAGGATTTGGAGATGTCATATTTTTTGCATGGAAAACTTCGATGATCTCTGCAACGAGCCAGATGGCTTGATAATTATCACAACTAAGGAAGAGTTCCACGTTGTGCTGCATATGTTCTGATGTTGTCTGCACCTGTGGTTTGATTTGAGAATTCATCTTCTCGGATGCTCTCGACAAAGAAATATTGTTAGTAGAAACTGTAATTTAAATAGAAAAGTGATACATTTTACCCTATTCAATAAATATATTTTTTTACAAATGTTCTGACGTTAGCCTTCATCGATTTTGACGTAGTAGATGATGACGTAGATGACGATACTTCATTGATAGGATGATGATGATCCATTGATAGGATAATGCTGCTACATGATAGATGATCATGTCGATGTTCTATTGATAGGATGATGATTCTTCATTGATGATCCATTGGTAGGATTATGTTGATGTCACTCTGGGTGATGACATTGATGCTCCATTGATTGGATGATAATGCTTAGTTGATGATCCACTGGTAGGATGATGTTGATACATTGGAAGAATGATGTTGATGCTCCATTGATAGGATGATGATGCTTCATTGATGATCCATTGGTAGGATGATGTTGATCTATTGGCATGATTATGTTAATCTATTGGCAGGATGATGTTTATGCTCCATTAATAGGATGATGATGCTTCGTTGATGATCCATTGAAAGGATAATGTTGATCCATTGGCAGGATGATGTTGATGTTCCGTTCCATTGATAGGATTATGATGCTTTGTTGATGATCCATTGGTAGGATGATGTTGATCCATTGACATGATGATGTTGTTGCCCTATTGATAGAATGATGATGCTTTGTTGATGATCCATTGGTAGGATGATGTTGATCCATTGACAGAATGATGTTGTTGCTCCATTGATAGGATGATGATGTTTCATTGATGATCCACTGGTAGGATGATGATGTCACTCTGAGTGATAATGTTGATGCTCCATTAATAGGTAGATGATGTTTAGCTGATGATCTACAGTCAAGATCATGTTAATATTTCATCAATAAAATGGTGATGATGTCCCTCTCAGTGGTGGTGCTATCTCATTTGATAATACTGCACATATGTCCATTTGGGTAGTGACATTATCTCATCTGATAATACTATAGAAATGTTCCACTGTGGGGGTTTCACATTATTGTGTCTGATGTCGACGCGATTTGTGAATATTCTTCAAATGTTCTTGATGCTGAAAAAATGTAATTTGATGTCATTGCAAATCTTTGTACATGTGTAGAGTGATGTTTTCACTTGTTCGTATTTGAACATTTGTACTCATTGTGACTAATGCTTTGCTGGAAATTTGAACGAGGAGTTGTTGCTTGTATCCTGAACTATTTTTTTTTTTGCAAAAACTTCAATGACTTTCCTGCATCCATAGAAAAATTGTTAGTTTTTAAAACAAATTGATCTGTGTTGAGTTCTTCAATCGCTTGCTCCTTGTCTTTGCTATCTTCGATTGATCATTCCGATCTCTTGTACTCAGAAATCCCAAGATGTCGGAGATTGTTGCAGTTGACTATGAACTTTAACGATACCATAGATCATTTGAAGTTAGCTTTAAACTTCTAATATGCTTGAAATGTTCGAAATTTACTACTAATCTTCTAGTGATGCTTAAAGAATATTTTGATGCAATCATTAAAAATTTCTGTCCCAGTTAAAAGTCTTGGGGTATCTCGAACTATTGATGAATGTATCTTGGAATTTTTGAGATCTTCTAAAAAATTATGTCCCAGTTACAATTCTCAAGGTAACTTCAGTCTTGACTTGTTGAAGAGATCTTCTTTTTGAGAATTTTTAAGTCCCTCTAAAAAATTCTATCCCAATTTTTATTGTAAAGAAAAGTAAAAATCTTACGGGAGATATGACCAAGCCGTTATGACGCCTACGTATCTCGTTGAGGCAGGAATCATGTCAAACGTAGTTCCTCCTTGAGGATGAAATAAAGACAAGAAATTTTGATAAGGAAACGACCGAGGCCAACATAGGCCGCCTACATATTTTATTCTTGAGAATTCAGGTCGAACGTAGTTCAAGTACAAAAAAGAAGTATTGAAAATATATGAAGGGGTGACCGAAGCAAACAAAGACCACCCACGTATCTCAATCTTTTGAATTTAAGTCAAACGTAGTTTATTACAAGGAATGTGCAATAAAATGAAAACAAAGAGTTTAGATGTGCGCTTTCAAACGAAAGATAACAATAACTTCAAATGCAAATTCTGGCCAATACTGGGCATACTTTCAACCTTTGATGATGAATATCTTCAAATGACTTTGTTCAGACATGTCTTGCACTTACTCTTAAGCATCCAATATGTTATCCCTTAAAGTGGTTTCCTCAATATTGATCAAATTGTTGTTGATCATGTTTTGAATTTTATGTTTGAAGGTTGAACAATTCTCCGTATCGTGTCCAACAACTCCTGAATAATAAGCACATATGTGGTCGGCTTTATAAAATTTTCTCAAAGGATTGAGTGGTCTTCCTTTTATAGGATGGAGTATACCCATTGTTTTCAATCTTTCATAAAGTTGAGTTTGAGATTCCTTTAGTTGTGTAAATACTTTAGGAGCCTTCCTAAATTTTGGACGAGGGAATCGCTTCTGATTGACATTCTAGTTTCGATATTTCTTTTGTGGAGCTGACCGCATATGGTAGATGTGACCATAGATACCTCTTCATCTTTTCCTTTTGACGTATCCATATCACTAATTTTAGTAGCTTTTTCATTAGCTCGCAATACGGTAAGGTTCGCGGTCTTTCCAGTCTTGAAACCATCTTCCAAAGCTTTTCCCACTTTGACGATCTCAACAAATTTTTGTCACATCATACACAATATTCTTTCATAGTACTCAGGCCCTTGAGTTCGAATAAACATTTAAGTGATTTCACGTTCCGACATGGGGGGTTAACTCTTGCAGCCTCTTTTCTCCAACGAATAGCGTACTCTCGATAGCATTCTGTAGACTTCTGTTTGATCTTCTCCAAATAGTAGCGATCAGGGGAGACTTCTACGTTATGTCCAAATCTTTCCGTGAAATTCTTTGCGAGTGCATTCCAACTTGTCCATTGTTTTAATTCTTGTGATATAAACCATTCCAAAGCTTCTCATTCTAAACTTCGAGTAAAGGGTCACATTAGCAAGACTTCATCTTTCCCTATTCTAATAAGTTCATCACAATAAGCCCTCAAATGAGTCAAAAGATTCTCGACTCCACTAAAAGTGTTGTCAAATTTTGATACTTTAAAACCTTCTAGAAGCTCCAAATGTGGGTGACGGCACAAATCTTCATAATTCAACCCCACAACATCTGAGGTGTATCGAAAGTCCTTCATAGCATTCATAACTTTCTTTACGATGCTTTGCTCGCCCTTTTCTTTTATGGCCTTCTACTTCTTCTCCTTCTTCTCACAATGTTCTAGTTCAAAATGTGTGGTAAATTGAGGGTACAATTTAGGCGATATTGGAAGATGAAATGCGGTTTTTAGAGGTATGGGTTGAGTGGTAGGTGGGTTTTGGATAATTTGAGTAGGGATTTGATGGACTGGAGGAAAATTTTGGAAAACATTGGTATTTGGATTTTGAGGAATAGGTAAATTTTGGTGTGAGGAGCTAGCATGATGTGGGTTAGGGTTGGTTAGGTCGATGATGGGAGGCTTTGGATTCGAAGTAGGAAAATGTAGTGGAGGTCTTCCTTTATCTGGAGCGCCGAATAAGCCACAACTCTATTCCCGACTCGAAATCCATAAAGGACTTTAAGGGAAATAAAATAGCGGGCCCTATACTATACATCCTGCTATAAGAGTGTTGTCAACAATAGCCATATTTATCAAATCTCGGGTCTTATCCATTTCAGTCCTCATTGCAGCAATCTGTTGGAACAATTATGCAATCAACTTGTTCTGTTCAACAATGATAGCGTCAATCACAGTAATTTCGATCAAATCAGTATTATCAACATTTTCAACCACTTTTACTTTGCCTTATGAAAAACAATGATCGGATAAGGAATCTTTGGGGTCTTTGGACCTTGTGAAGTATGGATGTTAAGCTATTTTCTCAACACAAATCAGTTTGAGTACCTGACAAAGAAAAACAACTCAAAGACAAATGTGTTAGTCTGTGTCGATGATAAATGATATAAAATATCACACACATTACTGTAAACACATAAGAGTTGTTTTATCTGAAGATAAACTAGCCCACATATATAGAGAAATGACTAAATAGACAGAAATTTGTCTATTTGATTTTGAGCTTACTGAATCAGAAATGTCGACTTGAGTTGGTACAAAGTCGATTGTATCTTTAATTGACATACTTCTGATTTTCGATTGAGTTGAAATTCGAATCTCATTGCAAGAGTTGAAAAGATAAAATTTCTCAAAATGAGGACCGAACCTTGAAAGACTGTCTACGTTTCTCACGAGAGAGAATTCAGGTCCT
Source organism: Solanum bukasovii (assembly GCA_029582585.1). Classification (NCBI taxonomy): domain Eukaryota; kingdom Viridiplantae; phylum Streptophyta; class Magnoliopsida; order Solanales; family Solanaceae; genus Solanum; species Solanum bukasovii. Next base: position 9,496 of record JAJOOI010009988.1, on the reverse strand, counting down.
ACGTAGTTCGACCCTTGAATATTTTTTTATTTGAGACGGTGAATCTTTTCTAATATGAGAGAGTAATATTTGAAAAATGAAGTTCGAATTTTGTTGGAAAACTAAAGACTTGAAGAGTATTTGAACGCAGTTTTGATAGTGACTTGATAATTGAGCTTAAATGGTTCTAGAAAATATATTATTTTCGAGAATGAGTAGGCTAGAACATCTCCAAATAAAGCAACATATCCACACAAGCAGTTACAACGCATAAACATATATTATGCACTCTAAACAAATATTTGACCCTTTTATGCCAAGGGTGGGCCTGACGATTTGAAAGATGTATAACGCCGTTTGAAACATTTCATTGCCCAAAACCCAAATTTATACAAGTTTTAAGAATAAACTGAATAAGGATACAAAACAGGGGAAATTAGATACAAAATAATCAGTCTCGCGCAGGGGTACAATCCTAAACTAAGCTTCCATGAAAGGTCCTTCGTTCTTGAGTTTCTTGCCATCTCTGAATGCCAACATCTTCAGATATAATGGTAATTTGATTCTTTCTCGACTCCAACAAAATATCAAACGCCCAATCCCAAGAGACAATGTTTTGTCAAATGATGTATACATCCTTCAAATTTAAATACATAAGCATAATTGTCTTTTTATTGACCGATAGGTCAAATAGACACAATGTACACTTCTAATGGGCCCAAAAAGCCTTGGGTGTTGGGTCATCTTAGTTCGAAATGCTCAAAATTTGGGATTTGGTTTAGCTCTACACTAGCTGATTAAGAGTGGCTTCTAAAATATCGGGTACCTAAGCGGACAACTTAGACTGGAATTCACAACAACTATTGGACGCATGACGTACCAATAAATTGTCGATCCTTCCGAAAAAGGGTTGAGTATAAAAAGTCCGAATGTAATTATGCAGCAATCGTCCTTAATATACTATACATATAACAGGAAATGTCATGGATGCAATGACAGTTATATCAATTTAAACACATTAAACGCAGATAAACAATTCAACAATTAGTCAAATAAGTCAAATTTTATGGTTAGAACTTAATTAAATCCTCAGTGGAGTCACCATTTTTGTTTTATTCGAAATGATAAAATAAAATAAAAATGACTAAGTTTTTGAGAAATCGATTAAACTTATGATTTAAGAGAAATCGAATTTCCAAAAGAAACAGAGTCACCACTTTTTTTTTTAGTAAAAATCAAGAAAAAACTTATAATTATTTCAAAAGATTTAAACAGACAAAATCAATTAAAAGTAAAAGGGTTCGAACTTCAATGTACATTCCGAGAAAGTGTTAGGCCCTTGGAATGTCTGCTAACTTGTGGTTGACCGGCGATTTGACAAAAAATGACTTTGACTAATAAACTCTCCAAATTTTAACTAAGTAATGGAAATTCATTTTTTTTTACTTACTTATTATTATTATTTTCTAATTATTTTAAGGGAAAATAACTAAAGGGGAATCTTTCTAAAAGGAAGTAATTTAAGTGTTGACAGTTTAATAGGTAAAAATATGACTAAGTAAAAAATATATAAATATTTTAATTTTGAATATTTAAAAATAAAGAGAAATGGCTATTTTTAGAAATTTAATTAAATTAAACCATAAAATAAACACAGTTAGTCAATCAATACAATAAAAATGATAATAAAGAGAAGTAAAGTAATTGGACTTGGACTTTGGCCCAAGCCTAATCGGATTGGCTTTTTGGCCCATTTACTCTCCTTTATTCTTTCTGATTTGTCTCATTGGGCTTTGTCCCATTTTCTCACCACTTGGACCTACTGGAAATTATGTAAAAATTAAAGAAATCTCATAGTGTAAGATAAGAATTACATCCTATCCCAACTAATTTCTATTTTTTACAAAAAATACCTTAAAAATGCTGGCGTTTGATACATGACTACCAATATGATACACTGTACCTGTTACACGCTAAATAAATAATTGTTGCGCTAAAAAGGGAAAAAACGTAATAATTAATGTAAAAATTAAAGGAATCCCATAGTGTAAGATAAGAATTACATCGTATCCCAACTAATTTATATTTTACAAAAAATCCCTTAAAAAGACCGGCGTTTGATACATGACTACCAATCTGATACATTGTAACTGATACACGGTAAATAAATAATTGTTGCGCTAAAAAGGGGGAAAAACGTGATAATTAATTTTGTTATGTTAATTAGCTTGATTTACGGCTAACTGATCCTAAAGACTCCATATCTTAATAGGTAATTGATTCACACGTTACAAATTTCAAATTTCAAAATTATATCTTCTACATTGAAGAAAAGTTTATGAACATCCATTGAAAAAACAAGAAATACGAATAAAATTTCTAATTTTTTTGCTGCTACATGATGAATATATCAATTTTCCTTAGGCATTCAGGAATTTGGGTCAGCGAAGTGAAATATGAAAGTTACAAAAGTGATAGAATCGTTGTTGGACAATCAATTTCGTTTCTGAATCTCAAAGCAGCAATTTCAGCTGAGTTGGATATCGATGAATCAAGGAAAAACATTGAAATTTGTTACATCGTAGAAGGTAACTCGTCTCCGATGAAAGTTGAGAACGACATGGGTGTTAAACTATATTTAGAAGTGAAAAATGAGTCAGGATTTGCAATGTATCCATTATGCATTGACACAAGTGAAAAGATTGGTGGTAATGTACATAATTTTGATGGAACATGCGGAGAAATTACGTGTGTAGAAGGCACAACACAAGATACAGAAGCTCTTGCGATGGTTGAATCAAGAATTTGTGATTCGTATTATATTTCAAAATTGGAATTTACAAATTACATAATTGATTCAAAAAGTATTGAGGTGAAGACATGTCAGTTATATAAGGATAAAGCAACACGTATAGATGTGATGACGAAATATAATATAAAGAACAACTTCAATTGCAAAGTAAAGAGATCTGATAGACAAAGGTATGAGAGTGTTTGGAATTTTTAGATCTATAAATGGTGATACAATTATTTTGTTTTAATGTCTGATTCATTAGTAATTAAAAGGTCTGTGGTTATGATTTTTTTTTAGATGTTGAATATGATTTTTGGTATTTTTTACAATTAATAATGATAGAGTATTTGTTGATACATTAAGTGAATATGGTTGAAACGTTAAGATAATGTTGTTGAAACATTACAGAATTTTATAGCAACAGTCATGTAGCATTAGTTCGTTAGTTCGTTGATACATTGAGTTAATTCTATTTTAATAGATGCTTCATTAGTTCGTTAATATTGTTCATACATTGAGTTTACTCTGTTGATAATTTAATATACTACTGTTGAAACAATAAATAATTTAGTAGTCCCAACAATCTTAGGGCTGATACATTACAAAATATTGTGATACGTGTATAAATAATTCTTTTTGAACATGATAGAAAGGACACACTAAATTATTATATTGGTCTTTGAAAATCGTTGATACATTCATGTACATCATTCTTTGATTACTTTAAACATTAGTTTTGTATATATTATAAGATGTAATTGCTATATGTATGAATATGATGAAAACATTTGTACAACTATGTGTTGGTATGCTTTTTGGACAAATGTGGCTGGACTATGAAGGTTTTCTGCAGGAAAAAATATGATGTTTTCATAGTTAGATGCTTCAATAGTGAACATACGTGTCCAATGAGGGATAGGGTACTAACCAAAGTCTAAGCAACAATCGGGTTTGTAAGTGTTGTGACTGCTCCCAAATTGGTCAACCATAAATGAATTCATACTCGAAAAGATATAATTGTTGATATTAGAGAATTCTATGGGGTTCAAATATCTTACCAGCAAGCATGACGTGCTAAAGAACGTGCACTAAAAATGATAAAGGGAAAATCATCTGCATGATATAGATAGATGCCGAGATTCATATACATGTTAAATACCGTGTATCCAAATTCTTATATAAGAATGCAGAAGACTGAGGAAGATTAATTTATGTATCTGTTTCGTAGCCTTAAGACCATTGATTAGGGGGTTCGATTACTACAGACCAATAGTTATTGTCAATAGTGCACATCTGAGCGGAGCTTGCAAAGGGACATTTGTATCAGCAACCACACTTGATGAGGCAGGTATGTATTTTTTGTAGATGTGATGTGTTTGTAAATATTATGTATCAAATGATATAATGTGTGTCTGTAATCAGGTTGCATATTTCCATTGGTATATGGTGTTGTTGACACCGAAAATGACTGTTTGTGGACATGATTTTTCGAACAATTCAAAAATGCATTTGGCGAGCGAAAAAATATGTGTATTGTATCATATAGGAATGAGAGTATTATGAAGAGTGTAAAGATTGTGTTCCCAAATGTACCTCGTTATGCATGCATATGACATCTTTGGAAGAATGTATGTGGCAACTTCAAAAGGAGCAGAAACACCCTAAGTGATCTATTCTACTCTATGGCCAATGCATACAGAAAGAAGGATTTTGATAAATTAATGGCTAAGGTTGATAAAGTTGATCATAGGGTTGAGGAGTACCTTGAGGCTGCAGGGTATAAGAAGTGGTCGAGAGATCATTCAACAGTAAATAGAGGTAGAATGATGACTTCGAACATTGCAGAATGTATCAATGGATGTCTTGTTGAAGCACGACAATTGTCTATATTAGAATTCTTGGAAAAAGTTAGAATTCTTTTTGGTTCTTGGCATTGCAAAAACAGAGAAATAGCCTCTTATACAAAGGACACATTGGGGAAATTTTTTAGGAGGTATTGGTTATAAACGCGTCTAAAAGTTCAAAGATGGAGGTATGTATCATGATATATTATTTTATATTATATGTATCTAATTTATTGTATCATTCTGCAGTTTGAACATGATTTCTTTGAAATAATTATATAGTTGATTTTTTTAATGTACGCAGGTTGTTCCATCATCTGAATTTATTTTCTTGATTTATTAAGCTGGAAGAAGATACATTGTTTGTCTTGAGCGGAAAGTATGTTCGTGTGGAAGATTCAACTAGATGAGATACCTTGTGCACATGCAATCGCTGTTTTAAAAGAAAAAAATGTTAAAGATATGCATCCATATTGCTCTGATTACTACAAGCCTGATGAATTAGCAAAAACATATGAGATTCCAATGGTACCAATGCCAGATAAGGAAGATTGGTCAACTCCTGAGGATGTGGTAGCTGAAACTGTGTATCCACCTAGATATAGACGATTAGCTAGACGACCAAGAAAAAAAGAATGCAGATGAAAAGATTACGGTAAACACAAATTATTGTGGACAAGAAGGTCACAACAGAAGAACTTGTACTTTCTTCCCAAAAGAAAAGTGAAATAATTGTAATATTTCTAAGACATTAATGTTTTTGTTGAATAATTTTTCACGTAAACAATTATAATTTTAAGTATTGTTTACATTTGTTATTAATCAGTATTGGTGTTGAAAAAAATACTTTGTTATGATTTATGTTAAATAAATTTTAAGTTGCACTTATAATTATAAATACTTTGTTATGATTTGTGTTGAAAAATACTTTTGTATCAATGTTACTTTTGTCAAATAAATTTTGTTATGCACTTATAATTAAAAATAAATTGTTGGGTAATGTATATGCTAATGTATCATGTACATTAGCAATGTACATGTACATTTAATTTCATTACATTTGTTATATCATATAATGTAATGGTTATTGTATCGTTTACAATAACTATAGATCATGTATCATGTAATATATATTATGTATCATGTGCGATAATTTATTTGATACATACATTAAACAACTATTTTTAGTACAACTATAATATTCATTATTAATAATGAATCATATATACAAGTAGTTTTCAAAAACCTATTTATTATTAATTGTTTATTATATCTGATTAATGAGATGATACATAATAATAATGAATTCATGTATCAGATACATTATACGTTATATACTGCACTTTTTCTTTATGCAATGTCATAATATGTCTAAAATTTAACTTTTTATAAGCAAAACTACTTGTTCCATAATGTATCAAAACACAATAAAACTTTAGTGAAATTGTCAAATGGAGCAAAAAAAATATAAAATATTGTCTATGCAAAGATACTACTCTATGTGAACCAAATCTTCTTCTGGTGGTGGTGTGACTACGCCCTTAGGTTTTGGTGGATCATCATTCTCACTAACGTATGCACACTTAGCCTTCTCGCTGCCTTAACTCCACATCAATGCTCCATATCTTTTGCGTAGGTATTCATGACGAAAATCAACAAATGATATTTCGATTTGGTCGCTCAGATACTCCGCAAATGTAGCAACATATAACTCGCAGTCTCTACAAAAATGCAGAATTTAAATTATAAAGTTGAATGATACATGATTAAAAATTCAGAATATAAATCAGAATACTTACAGGCTAGCACTCTTTTGTGGTACAATGTCTTGTGCAAATTTAACCATGAAAGGAACTTGTGCCTCCAAAAGTGAACCGGTAATGTTGTCCTTGTACGCATCACAATCACCAAAGTTTGTTCGTTCAGTTTTAGGTAAGAAGGAAGCATTTTAGACAACATTTTTATCTCGTGAGTAATTGCATTTTTCCTTGAGCCTATTGATGAGTCATACACTCTTATCACCCTGTTTTTCAATTCAACAACCGCCAGCACCCAATGAAATTCTTGACCGCAGTTAATCGGGATGTAGACCTCATCTACAAGATACCATGGTAAAGCAGCTGGGATTTCAAATCCTTTGATGATGTTAGTTATTGACCTCTCATATACAGATATAGCTGAAGCGTGATCAATGAGTTCTTGGGTATACTAATAAGCATCATCATTAGCCATGTAATACCTATCATAACAATTTTTGACGTGTGATATAAACAAGCAAGGGTAGGGGTGAAAATGGTTTCCTTCGTACCAAACACACCCTAAAACATGTTTAATGCACTTTAAGCAATGTCAATACTAGTACATGATTTGCTTATTTTACACTATTATTTATTATCCAATATAAATTAAACAAATAAAAAAATATAATTATAATTAACAAAAGAAATGTACATTTAAAATAGATATATTTGGAGGGCCTAAGATTTCACATTTTCAATTATAGAGAAAAATAATTAGTTTTATAGAAGAAGATAAAAAGGAAGAGAAGTTACAATATATTTGGTAATATCATGAATTTTGAGTGAATACAAATTAGAAGCTTAACTCATTTGGCTAATTCATATTTTTATGGGTTGAATATGGGTATCAACCCATATTTTATCCATGTAAAAAGTCACTCATCGAACCCATTAAATATGGACGGGTTATCAAAATATGGGCTGCCAGGGCATAACGTATTAGTGTCTACTAGAGTTCAAAATTGTCACACATTTTATTTTATTTTTGCCCTAACAGCTGACTTAAGTTTAACAATTTTTCTGCAGATGTGCATTCTTATATTTGTAGGAACAAATGGTGAAACCTACTTCAACACAGCAACTTTAGTCTCTTGTGTGCAAAATTTCCCAAAAAGTCCTGTGGTTGGGATTTGCTGACTTAGGTGGTGCTATTTTAACTCAGATATATATATGCAGTAATCACACTTCACTTATATTATTTATGATTGCCGTTGGACCAGCAATGGTGATTGTAGCTCTCATGTTTATAATCAGGCCTGTTGGAGGCCACAAACAAGTTAGGCCTTCTGATGGACTAAGTTTTTCATTTGTTTACATTTTAGCTTCTTACTTAATGGGAGTTATGCTTGTTGAAGACTGTTGGATTATTAGCATTTTAATATTTTTTATTATATTATTAATTTGCACCTTTGTCCGTTTGGCCGTATCTATCCAGTGAGCATGTTGCATGCATTTTAGGAGTTATAAACCTCACTCTTAATGTGACATTTCATCTACTATCAGTTAGGCTTTATTGCCATTCTTCATTAGTGATAAATGTTGTAGAGAATGTTGGGAAGTTATGGTCTTTGTGCAGCATCTTCCTTTTGTCCGTTGAGTCTTTGCACATTGGTGGTCTTTAGTACGTTGCCCACTTTACTTCACTCTTTATTCCCCATTATTCTTTGTAACATATATATGTTACTCCTAAGGCCATTCATTATCTTCCTATTTATTTCTAGGAAGACCTTCCTCTACTATAAATAGTGGTGGTCTTCATTTGGTTTGTAAGACACACAACACACAAGAGAAAAATATAGAGTGAAAGAGTTGGTCAAAAAGGAGACTTCTTATTAGTTGAAGGGAGGTGTTCTTATTTGTGGAGCTTTGGACTCAACTTTTGTCCAGAGTTGTTGAGTTAAAGTTGTTGTATTCTGGAGGGGACAAGTCAAGAGGACTACTGCTGGACCAATGAAAACATTTGTTGCAGTGGACTTGAATCTTCTTAAAGAGAGCGAGATATCCGCGTCTCAACCTGAATTGATTTATTTTCTTCATTTTATTTTCAATTGTTATCTTGTAAGTTTTCGCTAACAAAGACTTAATTTATTGATGTTAGCCAAAATGTTATAATCTTCACAGTTATTTTATTTGTCATTTTGATAATCCCTATTGTGATCCCCATCTATTTGAGTTTTACTCAAGGAGCCAATAGTAGTACCAGAAGAAGAGGCACTTCTATCTCAGTCAGGTGATCAAGGTCCTGGCAGATCAGAACACGACGATGGTCAAGAAATTATATTTAGTGAGGCTGAAAAGAAGAAGCCGAAGGGAGTAGACTTGCTTCATGCTTTAGAAAAGCAGAAAAGAATCTCGCAATTACTAGTGAGACTAGCAAAAGGAGCTGTGAGGATCAATAGAAGACGAGGTCCTCGAGGCTTTTAATAAAAGCAGATTTCTGGGTTATGTTTTTCTCATTGCTTTTCGGTTCTGGATCTGGTTTGACTGTCATTGATAACTTGGTACAGATGAGCCAATCTTTAGGATATAAAAACACACATGTATTTGTTTCGATGATCAGCATATCATATGGAACTTCCTTGGCTGTATTGGAGGTGGATACTTTTCTGAGATAATAGTCAGGTATTAACTTATCTTAAATGCATATTCAAATCTCATAAATCTCTCACACGACCTTGTCAAACAGGGATAATGCATATCCATGGCTGTTGCTCAAGTCGTGATGGCCTTTGGTCATTTCTTCTTTGCTATGGGTTGGCCTGGAGCTATGTATATTGGTATTCTTTTGGTTGGACTCATTGGGCGATTGTGCCAGCAGCTGCTGCTTCTGAATTGTTTGGGTTAAAGAATTTTGGGGCTTTGTACAATTTCCTCACTATATTGCCAACCCAGCTGGTTCATTAGTATTTTCAGGTCTTATTGCTAGTAGTATATGTTGGAAAACATATATTCACAGCGGAAGCATACCAGAATCTTTCTACTTACATGAATAATAGATAACCAATATTGTTTATGCTAGACCACATAATCATGCTAGAACACATAAACATACTGAAACTTAATTCGATAAATACCTCTTG